>JAKTRY010000353.1:0-25813 GCA_030579935.1 Ambrosiozyma cicatricosa | reverse complement strand
ATGAGTTCGGTAAAACTAAAACAAAGAGGGTTAGACCAATTTCAGGTGGATGTAATATAACTAAACCGTAAATGAAGCTGAACCATTTAAGAAGTTATTTTAACAATTTGAGGTTTTTCGTTGTGCCATTTGAGAGGGTTTCTTTACGAGTCAGAATCAATGGTGAGCATTTCAAGAATTGACACGATCCAGATTCCAGATTCCAGACTCTAGATCATATATGGGCATCGTTCTCCAACATATCAGCTAGTATCTAGGTCAAGAACCCATGTTCCATGTTCCATCCTTCCAACCAGATCACCAATTACCAAATCATGAGTACAACAACACGTCATGTAGAACTCATCACACATGAGCTTCGTAAACCTGGCAACAAGCTTAAGCGTTTCAAAGGCATACACCACCATCTTACAAACTCACAAAACAAGCACATACACCTTCACACATATCATTTTCTGATCCATCTTGCTTTTAACTCATTCTGAATAATGGCTCTTAGCTTATCCCCCTTGGTCCTGATCAAGCTCATTCGAAGTCGTTGGTTCCAGCTTGACCATGGTTTTTAGGCCTCAGCCTGACCAAACTGGCTTTCATGGACTTCCGACCAGCTCCTAGATTTTGCTTGAGTCAAGATGAAATCAGCTTGGTCATACAACCAATAGGCAGTATTAATTCAATTCATCTCTCAAAAGTCAACCATTATTGAAGCCTAAGAATGGTTCTTAGCTTATATCCATCCCGGCCCCTGTTCGAGTTCACTCGATATCGATATGGTTCCCGGCTTGATCATGGCTTTTAAAGTACTGCCCCAGGTTAAAGGCTGAAAAGACCCAGTTTTTATGGTCACCTAAATATTGCTTAAACCTAAAGGCAAAAATTCTGAAATTTGAAGATCGGTGAAGAATCAACAATCAAGAATACCGTGGACCATCGACGGTCCTATTTAATCCATCATTACATATGTTGGGCCTCGTTGGTGCATGACTATGTCCGGCTCATTTTGAAGATGACCACATGTGCACCTGTGCAGTTCAAGAATTATAATTCATGCCCAGGCCACAAGTGGCTTGAACCTCAATTTATATTCAAGATTGTACATGCCCAAAGGTCCAAACACAACTCTCAGTGACACTGACAACTGTATTTATAAGACGGCCTTCAAGTTTCATTGTTTGAGTTTGCCTTAACAATTAAGCTAACTATTAGTGAAAAAGTGCAGCACATGTGGCATGGCCTGCAAGCAAATTGAAAGCTATCAACAAATTCCATGCTGCATTTACAGTCTTTCTCGGTGGGCACGGCCATATGGGCAATAGGTTACATTACACATTGAATTCGAAGCAACTTTATTTAACTTTAAGTAAATCGACTGATATAAATATAAAATTAAAAAATTGGACTATAAGCTATATGAATCAGAATAGAGAGCTGGAAAGTTAAAAAGTAAGAAAATTTAAGTAAGATCAGGAGAAAGGTTTAAAAAACAACGACAATTTCCCATATATCAAGAAATGACGTGTTATAGACGAGAGAAGGCCCAAGTGGGTACAAGGTAGAAAGTAAAAGAAGATTCGAAGATAATCAAATTCCAAACAAAAAATTGAGTTGTTAATTGACAACTGATATGGTTTTTGGAAAGATGGAATAGAAAGAAACACAAGTAAACAAACAAATGAAAAAAACAGGAAACGAAAAAGAAAACGAAATATCGAAAATAAAAACACAACCAGAACGAAAAGAAAAAAACAGTAAAACCCAGGTAAAAAACGAACACAAACGAAACAAGTAACAGAAAACATATTGAACCATAAAGCACAATGTAAAAAGTGAAAAGAAAACAAACAAGCCAGCAAATAAATGATAAAAAAACAACTAAAGGAACATCTTTTTTAAAAAAACGATACAGACGAAAGACAAATGAAGATAGAGGAATTGTACAAGCAATGGTGGAAACAAGTAGAGAAACAAATGTGGTAAAAAGACAAACAACAATATTGGATTAAGATGAAGTGAGAAGCTGGCAAACTGGCATAGCATAGTGCAATAATGGCAAATTTGTATACTGGTAAATTGAAAAATAATGGGGTGTAAATCTATATGGAAATCAAGCATAGGAATAAAAGAGCAAACAAGCAAATGCAGGCAAGCAGGCAGGCAAGCAGACAAGAATGATAAGAAAAAATTAATGGGTTGGGAAATATCTGTTGTTGAAGTAAAATGTAGTACGACGGAAAATAAAACTGAACTGGTTGAATCAAGTCCTTAAACCAAAAACAGTGGCAGCACACACGTGAAAGTAAAAATAAAGTAACATCAAACTCGGACTCAAAGAAAGACAACCAATGTCTTGTCTTCTTTAGAAACTAACAATTGGAAAAAAAACAAGTATAGTATACGGGAGTTCGAAACAATGTGAGGAATAATCATGGTGGTCAATTCAGTTTAGGTGGAACAATAAAACAAAAATGATTGATTCAAATATCAGTTCGATTTATCCAGTCAATATCAAGAAGTCAATGCATGCAATGCGAATTGGTATGTTATTGGAATTGGAATTAGAATAAATATAACTGTGTGGTCTGGGGGATATGGTGTTCAAAATTGGATAAGAAGCAAATAGTAGTCCAAATTAATGATTAATGTAATTATTAGCAGTGGTAGAGCAAATTGAATTGTTTGTTATTATTGTTAAGTTGTTGTTGTGAGATGGTATTTGAAGATTTTTGAAAACCAGAAGTGGAAAGTGGCAGAGGGAAGAGATTAGAGTAGATAACACCTGGACAAGAAAGGCAAGAATTGAAAGTTCGAAAGTGAAGCGAATAAGCAAAGCGAGAAAAACAGAAATGGCAAAGATGATGAAATGATGATAAGAAGATCAGTGAAAGTTAGAAATAGAGCAAGGCAAAGCAGGACAAGAAAAACTTGAATCAATCAAGCTAATCAATCCTGCCAAATCAATTGACGATAATGAAAAATATCAGTCACACACAAACAAAGGCCAAAGTCTCAACCCAGTCCAAACTAACATTCAATATCAACTATCTAATGCAGAGAAGAAGTGCTGAAATTCTTACACAACTTTCTCAAACTAAACTTCTTCTTCAGCGTACTAACAGTAGAAGCAGTACTAGAAGTAGATCCATGACTCATCAGACTCTCAACATCACCACCATTACCATTCATATTCATTTGAAGATTAGGTGATGAACGAGTGTTAGTCTTCGAACAATGCAATGAAAAAGAAGCATGTCTTGAACCAGACTTAGAACCAGCTCTAGATCTATTGGATTGATGACTTCCACCAAATGGAGGTGGCGCCAAAGGTGACCAACTATTTCCTTCACCTTCAGTCTCAGCGATAACATCAACCCCGCCAGTAGCTTCAACAAGTGAATCAAATCTAAACACTGTTCTTGTAACAGGGCTTGCACCAGCTGACTTGGAACCACCATTGGATGTGAGGGATTGAGGTGAAATTAAATTGGAGGCACCTAGAGTATGACGCAGTGATCCAGTTGCACTTTGTAATCTTTGTTGTTGTGACGCGGTTTGAGCAGTGCCGAATGAAGATGGGTTAACTGTGAAAGTTGGAGACACTGTGGTCAGTTGAATGGTAGGAGGCAAAGAAGCAGTTTGAAGCAAAGATGGTGTGCCATAACTATAAGATCTAGAAGAAGAGGCACAAGAAGAGATTGAATTGGAAGAAGTGGATGGAGTAGTAAAAGCGGTGTTTGTGGTGGAATTGGAAGTGGAAATAGAAGATGATGAAATGGAAGATGAAAAAGAAGAAGAATGGAAACTTGAAAACAACTTCATATCACTAAAGGATCTAGCTAAAGTTAAACTTTCTTCAACCTTAGGCAATTCAGTAGACCACAATCCAGCCATTTGTTTCTGATAATAAGCACGATCACTATGTTTCACTTCAACTTCAAACTGTTGTGACTTGTTCTTTGAAGACAATGAAGAGTATGATGTAGATGAAGCTGATCTCTTCAATCTGGATTCTGGCATATCTCTAGAACTAGCCATTCTTTGCTGAGCATCTGCATTAGCCTTACAGATGAAATGCTTAACTAACACAATGGTAACCTGAGAAGCCTGTTCTTCTGGTTCTTTGCAAATAGGATAGGTGTTATTACGACGGTGTGGGAAAGGAGGGCGGACTTGTTGGTGAGGTTGTTGTTGCTCGATGGAAGGACAACGCAATTCACGGTACATCTTATAGAAATTCAACATTGCTGGGGTATAACAAGTGTATTCAAAAGCAGCATTCTTATCAGTTGGAGAAATTGAATCAGAGTTAATCTTATTGTTCTTCTCATTGGTGTATGCAAATGGGGTAGTATAAGGTTTCAAGTGCAACTTGTTCAACTTGGTCATAATTTTATTCTTCCATAATTCCACCTCAAAAGCAGAAGCAAACACACACAAAACCTCATACAACTTGAAATCATCTTCAAATTGAATATTCAACTTGAAAGGGAACTTGGTATACAAGAAACCAGAATCAACAGGTGGAGTAGGAACAACTTGAAATTCAGAGTCATTGACAATGGCCTTGATAGGAATAATGAACTTAATATCCAAAACTGAATTCTTATTCAACTTACCAAAGATCAAATGAGTATTAAACAGGAAGCAAGACAAATGTTCTGATCTAAAAGTTTCATTCTCTTTCCAACACAACTGGAAAGCACCAGCCATGACCAAATCATCTAAGTTCTCGACAAATACAGGATAAGGGAAAACATCTTTTTCATTCTTATTGAACCAATTCTTGGACATCTTTTTGAAAAGTTTATTCTTACCACTGTTCAACTCCGTCAACTTCATGAAGTTATCAATTCTGGAAACGTTATCGGTAATTTCACCAAAGATCTTACCAGCACGTTCAAAATAAGCAGCAGATAAACCTTCAGAATACTTATCACGTAAGGAACCCAACATTAGAGCATATCTAGCAGGTCTAGTGGTAGGCATCTGAATCAAGGATATGAATCTAGAATCAATTCTTGGATCCAATGGGTTGACAGGAACACCATTAATCAAACCACCGGTCATATCAGTAACGACAAACTCACCTTCGATTCTAATTGATTCTCTTTTAAATCTTTCAACATCTTTGCCTTCAGTGAAAGCAGTGATTTTTTGAAACAATGAACAATATCTGCAATAAACATTAACATTGATGGCATTTCTCAAAATCTCAATGAATTCAAGCAAATATTTCTCCTCATTGACATTCGGTTGGAAATAGAAATTGGATAAACTTGGTGAATCTGAGTCTGAACCAACGGCAATGGCTGGTGAACTAGGCACTGAAGACACAGAGTTGTAATTGTCAATCAATTTACGGTAAACTGTTCTCATACGATCACGTAATTGACCATGTTCTTGTATAAGCATTTGAACACAGTTATCGAACTCTTTGATGAACAAAGGAGTAGTTTCATAATGCATAATGTTGTCAATGTATGTTGTTTTCAAAGCACTTAATGATTTGAGGTAGATATCCTCAGTGTTTAGCATTTCTTTAACTTGTTTGATTCTAGGGAATGATTCTTTATGGCTTGACGAAGATGAAGATGAAGACAAACGACTACCTGCGCTGCAAGTTAAATCACTCAAGTTCAGTTGAAGACAAGGAGAATCCAAATCAGTTGGGTTGAAAGAAGGAGAATTCAAAGCCGACGTATTCTGTTGTTTCTGTTGTTGTTGGATATGTGGAGTGAAAGGTTGATCTTCTTGTAACTGCATTAATAGAGGACTAGCAAATGAAGAAGGAGAAGGGGAAGCAGAAATATCAATTGAAGAATTAGAACAGTTTTCAACGGCTATAGTGGAAAGGGTATCATTAAATTCACTAGCTGATATATTACTTGTTTTCATTGAAGGGCTGCTGTAATTATTGTTATGCTGTTGTTTGAGTGGATCCAGTGTATATGGTATGTTGTATGTGCTATTAGCCAAAGTTCTCGTACTTGTGGAACTAGTGGATATAGAAGAATGTTGTTTCAAAGTTGGAGTAAGAGGATCAACGTTGGAAAGAGTGGTTGTGTCGTGAGTATCCAAAGATAAACCCAAATCATTCATGGGCAAGAAAGTTTCGGTCATATTTGTCTACGTGTATGTGTTGTAGGCTTTGAGATATGAGCTTTGTGCTTATTATAGTTGTGGCCAAGCAAAAGGGAAAGGAAAGGGGGAAGGCTTTTTTGCAGACAAGAGCGAAATTGGAACAGGTAAACAGGCAGGAAATCTGTTCTAATCTGGCAGAGGGAGAAGCACAAAAAAGGCAAGAGGCAGACAGGCAGATAGGTTGTTACTGCAATATTAGGATGGAAAGATAAAGAGATGTTAGTAAGATGTAACAGTAACAGGGTGATGGGAATGTATTTATAGAGACATAGACCAAAGTGAACAAGGGCAACGGAAACAGATTTGCAGACAATCACAGTATAGTAGTATAGGGGTGAAGTGAGCAATAGTTAAGACGGCGAGTTGCCTGCTTTGTGTATCTCTTCTATGTTCAAAAGAGTTCACTTACGACACTGATAAACGATGGATCAGTTGTTGTGGTAGGTGTTGTTATTCAAAGAAAGAATAAATGATTGTAAATGTGACTGGTGACTTCTTGGTGTTTTTGACTGTTGTTCGGTGATGTGCCAAATTTGCAGTTAATAAGTGAAGCGGTTCTCAAAGTCAAAGACGAGTTAGGTCTTACAATTGAAGTGTGGTAGAAAGGAGTGTTGGTTGTAGTGGGCGTGGTTGTGGTTGTTTAGGATATCACTATTCCAGTTGTAGAATCAGATACAATCCAGCAAAGGGAAGGGACTAGGAAGGGACTGAAATGATTGAAAGGATTGAAAGGACTGAAAGGACTGAAAGGACTGAAAGGACTGAAATGATTGAAAGGAGAGTTGTGGGTATATACGTTGCCTAGTGTGAAAGATTGCAAAGAGCACTCCACTCATTACAAAGAGACTAAACAGAAACGACAACAACAGTAACCAATTTTATGTGTCTCTGTGTGTCTCTCTCCAAAGTGAATGATGATGCGCGAATTGTTGATTTTTTCTGGATTTGTGCATGGGTAAAAGCTCATTTGTCCCACCTGCATCACACTCCCATGCACTACACTGCAACTAGTCTTTTCTTTTCGCGCACCTCTGTTTACCTTTTTCTGTTCTGCGCTCTGCGCGGTCACCAGTGCATTTCCGCAATCCTCTTCCTCTCCCTCTCTCTCTCAGAAATTGCCCTGATTCCGCGCACATCTCTTACAAAGTCAATTACCAAATCTTCCATGCGCTTTTCTCAAAGCTTCGCCAACTGAAGAATTCTTGTCTGAATAGCTCGCACTAGGACAACCACTATAGAAAATCCTCCTTATCCAAATCAATAGCTGCTAACAAAACTATATATAGCAACTCTGAACTCTTACAATTTCAAAACTTCAACTTCAAGCATGTATACAAAACACATCAAACACATGTATATATCACATTTCTAATTCTCATGTGGTCTTCAGCAACAGCAACAGTCATCATCGTCAACATTATGCTGCCCATGATGTCTTTGTTTTTAACGTTTTTAACACTCCGTACAGCACTCGCTTTGAGCAAAGGTCGGGCGGATTCAATTTGCGCTATTGCAGGCGTATACAAGCACCCAAACCATCGAAATCTCATGCTCAGAATCACTTATTAAGGAAAGTATTGTAACTTTACACGTCCAAGTTTGAAGTTCATCAAGAGTTATGATATCACACTGACTGCCCTGTGTCACATACATATGTATCAACTTCACCAAAATGCATGCAAGAAACAGCTAAATCATGGTATAACTTTCCCTCAAATTATAAGTCGCATACACACAATTCAAAGCTCAGTAAATTCATAGTGCACAGGAGGTTGCTAAGTGGCCTATTAATTTAAGGTAATTGCACGTTGCAATACTCACTTGACTTGACTGACTGAAGCTAGGTTGACACAAGTTTGCTGGGATTTCCAAACTTAACAACGTTAAAAAATAAAATTATCTTGTAAGGGCCAATTAAAGTCTAAAGACAAAAATCGATACATATCAAGATTCAAGATCCTTAAAGACCCGTTTGATATCGCATGATATATCGTAAGACCACTGCATCTGTGATACTACAATTTCTGGGAATGCCTGCCGACAGTCATGATATTCTTATCATAGTTGAGTTAAGTCAATTTTATCTTAAACTTAACATAAATAACAGGACATTCTATATCCTCTATCGATCGATCGATCCTCCTCCTGGCCCACTAGAACACGTGATAAATTGATATATCGTTTGATCAACGTGCCCTTAACCATGGCCAGTGCTATAAAGTTAAAACCAAAACTCAGATTCAATCAAGCGCAGTGCTCACTCCTCATTCCAGCTCCTTACTGGCCTAAGGCCTCTCTTCCCACCACCAGCCAGCTCGATCCAGCCAGCTCTCAGAGCTCGCGTGCATGCACACAGCATGGGCCAAAAAAATAATCAGTACTGCACTCCTTAAAGGTTAAAGTACTTAACCCGTTGTATTTGTAATTGACTAATTCAATCTACATTTCCATGGGGTTATAGGTGTCTCAATAAGCACATGCATACATACCTTACATACATACATACCTTACATACCTTACATACATACATAAATAAATACATACATAAATAAATACATACATACATACCTTACATTTTACAGTTGTTTGCATGGGTTAAAATAGTTGAAGAAAGTTGACATTTGTGTTTGGATAAACGTTTCTTTCTTGGCTTTATAACGTTGCAGTATGTATGGGTTTCAAAAGAAATTGGATGAAAACGAAAGCAAATGAGTTAAAAGAAATTTTGAAAAAAAAAGCTACTTACAGGCTACAGCTTTTACATGTGGTCCAGACTGTGTAGTCATGATCATGGTGATAGTGAACCGTGATGCAGTGATGATGGTCTTTGACAACTGGCTTTTACCCAGATACAAACTCACTCTGGTATCCTAGCAAGAACTAGCTGCACCATGTTCCCCTCCCTCCGGACTACATCTAGTCCCCTGTCCCCGGTAGGCCCCCAACGATCAGCCCACCACACCACCACACCATACCACAGATCCAATCCCCAAACTAATACCACACAACGGAACTACTTTAAGATCACACAGCGCTGGGTTCGGTACTTTGCACTGTTCACTGTGCAGTGGAAGGAGCTTGATTCCAAGTAACGTGGTTTCTCTCAACCCAATCTCGGGCTCAACCCCTGAGGGAATTGGCCCGCTTGTTTATAACATCCAACTGACAGATATAGGACCGGGTCGTACTTGGCCCAGCTGGGGCCCCGCCCCATGAACCTAGCTAGCATACTTTAACCGTTGCTATGTGTTCATTCGAGAGTCCTCTAGATGCCCGGAAATACATCCATGGGGACAAATTATATATTTGCCCCCGTGTAAAAAAACCTGCCAGCTGTCAGCTGTCACTTAACCCGTAGTTTACATGGATCTATATAACTACGTTTGCTTTCCCCCGTGTAAAAAAAACTACTAAACTGCCTGCTGTCTGTCAATCTACAAGCCCACGCGCGAGCTCTACCTGGCAGCGCTCTCTCCCTCTCCCTCTCGCATACCTATACAGAGAGCTTACAAAACAAATCCCCGCATAACCACGCTAGACACAATTAGCTTAATGTATCCCTCCAGCTACTACAATCCCTTCTTTAAAAACTTCCTTCTTTTACAATCGAATAAATACATACACAAGGCCACAAACGTTATTCAAGATTCTATGATTTACAATTACAACCAAGATATCAAAATTATCCCAATTTGGACATTTTTAAAATCCAGCAACGTCCGTCTGTCCCGTTGATACGTACGTACCTCTGGAGCGCTCTTGATTTAGTTGGATCGATGGGATCGCGCTGGCAGATGGCCGACCTGGAGATGTTAACTAGGTTAGTTAGTACGCCTGGCCTACTTATAATTAAGGGTCCAATTGGCTGGTTTGTGGTTTCTGTGTGAGTACGTGTTGAGATGGAAGGTGTACGTACATTAAGGGGTACGTATGTAGATTCGATGAATCATTTATAGTAGTTTTGAAAAATATGAAGTAGTGCAACAGGTAAGTATGTAAGTAGATAAGTACAGGGTACTATATGGAGTTGGTAGGTTGGACGCAGTTGCAGTCAGTCAGTACATGGCTCGCACCATGGCTCGCACCATGACATGGCTGCTTATAACTAATTAGATTGCACTCTTTATATCTGACACGTTTAAAACCTTGATCTACTCAGATCAATGGCCCGGTTCAAGACCACATAGAATCACGAACATTAAACTTCACAATCACATCAATATCTCTCTATTACTTCGAATCTTGAACTTCATGTGTACCATTTTTTGAAAAATCAGGAGACATTCTTTGATCTCCACCTGTAAGCTATCTAGAGAGAGATATACGGTCTTTATGACCGTCAATTCCTGTCGGCCATATAGTTTTGTCTTCAGATTGTTGCAATATCTTAAGTTACCACATACATATGTACGTACCCACGTATATCCCAATTTGAACTGTTGGTCCAATCGATGGAGTTAACAAATTTGACTTATATATAATGCAACATATTCTCATGTTCAAAATTGGTGTGATCGTATACATGATTCCTCAAATATTGACCAGCCATGTGACCCATATGAGATGTTGGAATCATGTATTGCAATTAATTCGTGTTATACGTCCCTTAAATATGATCACCAATGTTTGTTTGTTTTGAAATTAACTCATATCGTGTTTATTTTGATCTTCAAACGAATTTCAAACAACGTCTATATTTGTTCCTGCATTTAAACGTGTTCAAACCGCTTTTTCTCCGGCCGGGTAACTTGATTGAGATCACCTTCATCTTCGGTACTCATTTTCTCAAGGACTATACTGTATACCATGTGAATTGATCTTCTTTCTTTCCGTTTCAGTGCCCCTTTCAGCATTTTAACATCGGCAAGATATCTCTAGCCAAAGAATTCAAAAACAACTAGATTAGCAGATCGATTATATATAGGTCGTACTTACCGTGCCTCTCAGTTGAATTTTGTTTTAAATTGAGAAATCATGGCTCATGATGGAAAAAAACGTTGCAACGATCTTACCTTAATTAATTTATTCCAGGGTATCGATCAAATCGTTTTTTAGTCTTGATATTGAATTAAGAGATCTATATATATAACCCAATCAGCTAAGTAAAGCAGATTTGCACGTCAAGCTAAAGAACAATTTCAATTTGGGATCCGTGGTAGACTTCTTCTTAAAGACGATCAGGAAAGAAACCTAGTATTGCGAGGACATTGTATTTCAACTTTCTTATAAGCTAGCTTGCTCCTTAACATTGCAAGTCAAAATTTCACTTTTCGATATGAATTCAGCTTTTGAATTCATCGAACCTTTCTCGAATGATTATATACTGCTCATCTTCCATTCTATTTCTTAATGTAAATTTGAAATTTCCAACCTATTCACAGATGAAGATGATCGTTTTGACTCTTACGGTTTACCAAGGCCCCATAAAAATTCATGCGCTGACTAGCTCGTCCAATGTCTACACGTACACACCCATCCACCCTAATTAACACACCCCATATATATTTAATCTCATTAACAATTGCAAAATTGATTCATTTCATCGAAAAACAGTACACAAATCCATTATCCTCAATGCTAGCTATCAAACAGTCAACACAATAAACTTTCCCAGATCCTCACTAAGAAAACAAGCGGCAAGCCTAAAAACAAATTCCAAAATCTCATCATACAATTCTCACACTAAAAGAATGGAGAATTAAAATAAACGAAAGGAGTCATGTCCTAAAGAACAAATCGAACAAAATTGAAAACCAACACTAAAAAAGATCAATGTTTACACTAAACCAAAAACTGCAAATCCTAAAAATTTAAACTAAAACAAACAAACACCAAATTTAAACCAATCATCATATGTCCCACATCCTAACTCACGCGTTCCAAATATTCCCTTGAGGGCTTACGCGGCTTGAAAAACTTTTTTTATAGACCGTCAACTCAGTAAACTTTGTTAGTTTTATGCAGGCGGGTTATTGTTCATGGATAGTTTGAGTAGCCCTGTTGCCCCGTTAAATTGTATGGTTTTCCTGATTTGGAGCTTATTAGCTGGATTGAGACAGTTCGGTGACTCTTAACAATACCGGTCCAAGCTCAGTTAGCAAACTCAGCTCAGTTGCGAGCGAGAACGAACGAGCTCATAGTTAAGTGTGCATGTATACTTTCTCATAAGCACTAAGCCAGTTTGTTCAAAGCGCATACTTAAGCATGCTTGAGATTGCTGTTGTTCTATTTTTCAATGTTGTTAAGAATGAATTTTTCTAACTCTGATCAGCAGCTGAAATTTGGTTGAGTGAGTATGGATGGATGGATGGATGATGGCCTAGTGACAGTTAGAGGTAGGTTTGAAATTTGAATTCATCTAGTAAAATTAAAATGGAATTTGTAAGATTTGAAACAAAAACGACATGTGTGGATGAACGAACGTTGTGTACACACATGTACGTGCTCATTTCCATGTGAATCAACTCAAGTCTCTCATTACATACGTGTGATACACGTCACACACCCACTTTTCTTTCCCTGAAGACACTGACAGTACCTACGTACTCAATTTGCACCAGACGGGATCTCAATGGGGAACGTAAAGTCGATAAAATGTGGGAAGTTGCCATCTCCAGATACACGTACAGGAGAAATGGTAGTCAGTCATGTGCAGCGGGCAGTCGGTACTGCAGTTGCAGTTGCGGTTAAAAGAAAAGCTGAAAATTTTGGAATAAACATTAGACACCTAACAAGAAAATCAAAATTTTGAGCTAGTGTGAGTGAGTGAGAGTGAGAAAACGTTTTGCAATTTCACACCATTCTGTCTGAAAAATGGCAATTTTCCTGGCTTGAAATTCTTCAATTTCTTCTGTGCACATGGTCCATAATAAGAGCAATCGCCGCACTACAACTTCTTCACCAGCTCCAAATTTTTAAGTGCCAGTTTTATACGCTCAACGCTGTTCCAACTGAAAATTTCTACAAATTCAGGTCCTGAGTCAACTCAATTATATTCATATCTTAACATGGGGACCGGGCTACACGTATACAATCGTACATCTATATCGTATCATCTTCAAACGTTAATAAACCATCTTCGAAAACAATCAGTTGACAATTAATAAATTCAGATAAGCTTGCTCAAGAGTTATTAATTGCCCAATCAAAAAACTCAACAACTCATGGAAGGCCAGAAGCACATGTGCATCAAGCACATGAAAAAAAGCTCAAATTCACATCAATTTTTTATAGCTGGATTGCTGGTATCATGTGAATAATCATCAGGATTCGGCTTATTCAAACAGTTGAACTTTTTTCTTGATTCTTGCAAGTTAGCCATGGTTTAGACTCCAAACTAATGCAACCAATTTAACATTAATTTGGAAAAAGGTCTTTTTAGGTGTTTCTAGAAGCCATGCACAACCTATATGGAATAGCTAGTCTTAACACCATGTGATGATGAAAATGTTTAATTCCTTTTTCTTGAAATTGATCAAATTACTAGATTTTATCAATTTGAATAAGTGGCTAATGGATACCTGCAGTCATGCGCCATGCGGCTTGGTCATGTACAAGTCAATTTGGTCCTCCAGGAGTTAAACTCTTGAATTGCTATATCAAATTTACACAAAACTTGTTTACCATTGACTCAAAATTGACAGCTACCTCTCATCATCATTATCAATCTATGTTTGATGGCCATGATATCTCGAGATTTGATGTGCATTAGTTGGCAGGATTCGAAATATATATACATTAAAACTCTATATAGTCGCACTTCGGTAATTGTCAATTCGTATACGGCCATGTCTTCTCGATGCATAAACAAGCCAAATGTAAGCAACGTTGACTGTATATATCTTCCACTTGATTTTCAAGTAAGCTTGAACAATGAATTATAGCAACATCAACGAGATATCATTTCATCCACTGAGTCTACGGAACCAAATTGACATGAGCTTATTAGAATTTGACATCAAGATGAATTACACAAACCATCGTAATATCAATGCGGCCATATGTACCTCAATAGGAACATGCATATGCATGGGTCCGGGAAACTTCCATATATTGATTGAATCAACACTGAACCTGGAACAATCCTCACACAACATGACCACTTTGTATTCATTTCAACATATCAACAATACACATCTCGTACATCATCACCAGTGCACACATAACACAATCATGAGCATTCATGTGCATGTAAGACAGCTAGGCAATTGTACCAAATTTGGTAAATGGAGAGGCTTCGTACTATGGCCATACATACAATTCACAATTGTGTGTCCCTAACAATCAACGTAAACAAAGACAATTGGAAAACGTAAACAACTAATATTATCGGCTGCTGTTGTTGGATAAGACAGATTTAGTATGTACGACGTATACGTACGTATATATAGAAGATTAAAGAAGTTTGTATTTCTCTGAAATTTGGGGTGTACAAGCATCAAGTGATGGTTTCTAAACTTCTGCCTGAAAGTGGAATCGGGATATGCAAAAAAAGGTCGCAGATTAGCCGAGAAAGATTGGTATAGACCGGTCTGCATGTGATCCATTCATGCCGGGCTCCAAAAAAAATTGCAGCGATTCTGTTATCAAAACAACTGATGTCTAAATTTTCATTCGATTCCGGGTATTTGCA
The DNA here is from genome assembly GCA_030579935.1 of Ambrosiozyma cicatricosa. Taxonomy (NCBI): domain Eukaryota; kingdom Fungi; phylum Ascomycota; class Pichiomycetes; order Pichiales; family Pichiaceae; genus Ambrosiozyma; species Ambrosiozyma cicatricosa. The sequence continues at coordinate 11,043 of JAKTRY010000353.1, read as the reverse complement.
ATTGACGTATCTTTGACACATTGACAGTCCAATCTCATCGAATCAAGATTCATATGTGTATTTTTTTTCCTGTATACGTGGGTGTAAAGAAGTTATAGAATAGGTAAGCTGTTGTTGAATGCAGCTGGGCCCAGGCCAGATATTGGAACAGAATCATTTTTACAGGGTTCTTAATTCTTAAATTGAATCAGTTATTTCTTTTGACGAAATTAAAATCAGTAATTAATTGAATGTATAAATTCATCTCTTAAGACATATGTTAATTTGATAGATTTGGGCTCTAGACAGCTCTTTTGTTTTTAAAACAAATGCAAATTAACCATCATCATACATACCTCGGTATAATTGTGCACATATAAATGTGCCGATCGACATTGAATTTTGCATTCATGTGCCGGGAGTAAGAAATTTATTGATTTCTCGAACAAGGGAGCTTTAGCTTGCATGAATTGAAATATGATGTTCTGCTTTTAACAAAACCTATATATGCATCTGATTGTTTATTTATGCTTGGATATGGAAGTCTTGATGGGTCTTTCAGGTATGAAATTCATCTTAATTGCGTTCATACATGTTGCTGCTTAAACAAGCTAGCTTGCGGGATTCTGAAAAAAGCATGGATCTGTTTATGTAAGTCAATCAGCGACTCCCCTGGTTCAAAAAAAGCTTATAACTGTTCAAGCATGCACGCACATGTATGCACTGCAAAATGTGAGAAAAGAATATGCAAACAACAGTTTTGGCGTCGCCTATATAAATTCAGTACTTCCTTCCATTGCTCCCGTATATAGGCAGAAATAAATTGTTAAAAGACATTTCTCGGTTACTGGGGGAGTATCTCGATCCGCCTATAAAAAGTTAAAACGTTTTAACGATATGGTGTATACGAAGATGTTATCACTGCTACCAAACTTATTATAATCAACAATAAAAACTGCTTTTCCCCTACTTTAGACGTATTCAATGAATGACTATTATAAAACAGAGCTGTAATTATAACTTTAAAAGTACGCCTGTATAAGCTAGCGAAAATTTTGCACATCGAGGTGTCGAAGGTGTGCGCAGTGCAGCGTGCACCATTGCCAGTGCTGTACCATGTTTAAATATCCTTAACGATTATTGGGTCTAGACAAGTTTCATATGGTTTGTAATTAGCGAACTAGATATAGATTTATTTTTGTTTATTTAATTGAATTTTCAATGAGATCAAAAAAATTGTAGCTAAAAACCGACGTAAATATTGATAAAATTTGGCAGGGAATTATACAAATTAGTTAAATTGTTCCTTCGCTTAATTGACTGCACTGTACACGCGGGGGATTGATTGATCATTGCAGTATACGCGTAATACATTTTGTGTACAGGACTTCTGTTCTCTTAAAAACAGCTCCGAATTGGTTTTAATACATAACTCGGTATTTTTAGTTTCTCATGATGTTTACACCCTCATGTTTCATACTTGGGGTATCTAGTAAAAGGGCGGCTGGGTACTTAGATGGTGTTGAAGATTCAACAGTGTAGACCTCCCATGTATATACGCGCATGCACCTTTTTCAAATATTAACACAGCAACGTATACGTAAACAACAAGTTTTAATTCAACGTATATATACATAAAACTGTTGATCGATCTGTTTTATTTTCAAAAGAAATAAACACGGTTAATGTGAACCTTTGACAGTGCCCAGTATTCAGGAACGTTTGTCGGTGCCATGAATGATATGGTCATGTGTGCAATGTCAATCGTCTTAAGCGAAAAGTACACGTTCCACTTCTTGGGCATGACTTTGCCAGTACACATGGGTTGTTTCAATCATTACTAATCCTATAGGATAGTTCGAATTATGATCTCGTTTAATTAAACGTTAATAATTCTTTAACCGAAAAAAATATCTAGCTATATTTGATGTTCAAAAAAAAATTAGTAATATATCGATATTGAAAGTTCCAAGCATGCATGGGCACTGTTTATATGAGACTCGGTAAGTGTACAGCTTTGTAGGTGTGTTGATATCTCGGTGAGTTTTGAAACTCGTATTATAAGTTTTTCATATGATATAACACATGAGACTCATTTAACGCTTGATCGATTTCATACTAGGTCCATGGTTGTCATATGGTCGAATTTCAATATATTCAAAGACGTATGTATCACTAGGTCTCTTTGAACATGTGTCACCCGAACAAATCGACTTACAAGGTGAATGGACTGTTAATGGAGCAAGACAACAATTATATTTGGCAGGAGCACCAGTTGAACTTTTGAAAGCCATCTTTGGGTAAAAAGTGGCTAAAGATGAGGGTTGGGAGTTGAAAAGGGCGGTTGTCAACTGGGAGAATGAGCTTTTCAAAAGCATTAAATTGAAAGTTATCACTTGGATAGAAGAAGAAGAGAAAAGATATCAAGTCGGTAAGACGCCAACCAAACGTGATGCCTTTTTCCTTTGGCGATTTATGAAATAGCTCCAAAAATCATTCATTGAGGACATGCTTTCATTTCAAATGATATACCCTAAAAGTGTTCTATCAAACTTGGGAGGCTTTGCTTCTGGAGAGTTTCGTCGTTTTTTTTGAAGGCATTATCAATTGTTATGAAGGTAATGCTGACTCTTCATCAATGGTTGAGAGTGGTGGTGTTCCATTATTTCACAATGAGAATATGGGATATTTTGCAAACAAAATTGATGTTCCATTGACTGACACTTGCTTTGATTTCAGTTTAGATAGTAGTGGAAAGCCATGGTTTCATGTGATTCAATTCAATGGTACGGATAGTTTTGAAGAAATGACATTTGGGAACTGCAGTTATGGGACCTAAATTTGAGGAACAGCTTGGTGAGACAGACAGAATCAAAATTCCGAAATATCAATTGGCAAATTTGAAAACGGTAAGGGAAATTGAAGTGGAAGTATTTGATATACTTTTGAACCTGGAACTTTTTCGATTCCAATATATGGATTTTATATGATGATCATTGAGCGATGAATGGGTACCGACAAGAAGAGTGGGGTTCAATGAGTCCAATTAGCACACTGGAACAGCTATTAGATATATTTAGTAGGAGTCAAGAGCAGCCTTTTTTTGGAAAATAAATGTGGTGGGTGACTATGAAGGTCTCAGAACCTTAGTTCTGGACCAATGAGCACCGGAAATGCAGTCAGTGTCGGTTTTCTTTGAAGCTATACATCGGTTGTTGGATTGATAATTGAATGATTGTTGATGAATGATGGATGATAAATTTCAAGGAACATTTTGGTTGATGATCAATTTGAAAAAACAACTGGGATTCTTTTTAAACTCATTGTCTTTGGTTTTCGAATGAGCAGAAAACGATATGATCAATGAGTAATGATCGGCAGGTCCAGACTCCAGACACGGGCACTCAAATGGCAGATACGCGGATTCCACGTTGGGAGTACGAGTACTAGCAAGTATTCGAGGTATATAGTAACTTAAATACTCAGTTATACTTTGTAACTCAGCAATGTGGGTATGACATGAATGAGAGAGTATTAATTAAAGCAAATCTTCTTCCAGTAAATATGAATCCCAAACCTCACTTAGCTGTTAATAACGTGCAGCTTCTATCGGCAGTTCAGTAAAGAACCGTGTCTGTATGTTTTGGTGGTGTTCTCTGTATGAAATGACTAATACCTTAATGTGGATAAACTTTCACAATTTTGAAAAAGTTTGAATTAAGTTGTATGCAGTATACTAAGTACTTGGAACAATTTAAATCAGTAATTTAAATGTACTCCGGCAAGCAAAAGTAGAGCTAGTGCAACTAACAACAATCAGAATGTCATGGAATTAAACAAACAGTTGAACAGTTAATTAATGTTCTTCAACCCAATTAAAAATTTGAAATATAAGTATTAATGGATGATTAATAATCTAGTACTTGTATACAAGAAAGCAACTTATATAGCTGTAGTATAGAACAGAATAAAACTTTGAGATGAATATATTGGTCTCAATCAATGAGCAATTTCTTTAGTTAATCTCGTACCAACAGCTTCAATGAACTCTTCAGTGGTAACGTATCTAGATCTATCAGTTTCACCTCTAGCCAAAGCCAAATCTTTAGTCATGATCCCATCAACCTTAACGGTATCAATAACGGCTTGTTCCAAAGTCTCAGCAAACTTAACAACATCAGGAGTTTCATCCAACTCACCTCTCTTAATCAAACCTTTAGTCCATGCAAAAATTGAAGCAATTGAATTAGTTGAGGTCTCTTTACCTAGTTGATGTTGTCTATAGTGTCTTGTCACAGTACCATGAGCAGCCTCGGCCTCGAATGATTTACCATCTGCTGAAATCAAAACGGAGGTCATCAAACCTAATGAACCGAAACCTTGAGCCACAACATCGGATTGAACATCACCATCATAGTTCTTCAAAGCGATGATAAATCCACCTTTGGATTTGATCATTTGAGCAACCATATCATCAATCAAACGATGCTCATACCAGATTCCCAATTCTTCAAACTTGGCCTTGTATTTTTTCTCATATAGTTCTTGGAAAGTGTCTTTAAACAAACCGTCGTATTTCTTCAGGATTGTGTTCTTGGTGGATAAGTACAATGGTAATTTTCTAGACACAGCAACTTCAAATGAAGCCACAGCGAACCCTTTAATTGATTCTTCAGTGTTGTACATGGCCATAGCCACACCTTTACCAGGGTAATTGTAAACTGGGTATTCCAAAGCCTTTGATCCATCAGCTGGTTCAAACACTAGTTTCAATTGACCTCCTACATCAGGAGTAACAATGTTTTCACATCTGTACTGGTCACCGAAAGCGTGTCTTCCAATAACGATAGGTTTCTCCCAATGAGGAACAATACGAGGGATGTTTTCAATGATGATTGGTTCTCTGAAGACAGTACCACCTAGAATGTTTCTGATTGTACCATTTGGAGAAAGCCACATTTTCTTCAAGTTGAATTCTTTAACTCTTGCTTCATCTGGTGTAATAGTAGCACATTTCACGGCAACACCGTATTTCAAAGTAGCATTTGCTGAATCAATGGTGACTTGATCATCTGTGGCATCTCTGTGTTCAATACCCAAGTCATAGTAGTCCAAGTCAATGTCTAAGAATGGTAAGATCAATTTGTCTTTGATTAGTTGCCAGATGATTCTTGTCATTTCATCACCGTCCATTTCAACAACTGGAGTCTTGACTTTGATTTTTGTAATTTGAGCAGTCATGTTTGTTTATAGACTTCTGAGTTCAGTTCAACTTTTGGTCCTGGGAACGTCTTTGAGAGGAGATGGTCTGGGGATAACAATAAAACAGGTGTTATAAGTTGTGGGGGAGGAGAAACACAAAAGAAAGTATAATGATAGAATACCGGGGAGTCTTGACTCTTTATATAGGGTGGATTGTTGGATGGCTTTAGTTTGTTGGAACTTGGAACCTGTTAAGGCGTGATATGTGTAGGCATAGTTTATATACCCCCTGTCCTTTGCTTCCTGGTTCAAAATAAGACATAGCATAGTACGGTACTGTACTGTACTATACTATAGGCACAATGCACATGCGGTTGAAAACTGTATGGCAGAATCCAGATCGAGCGAATCGGAGGCTGCTTTTTAGTAAAGGAGCCGCCTGCGGAGTACGACACCCCATCACACGCAATTTGAATCTGAGACATATTGAAAAATTTATTGCAGTTGCCGCTATCGGAGATGGGGTGTACCTCAAGGAATGGTTGCACCCGTGCACCATTTACTCCACCAGATGTTACCCGGCCTTAAAAGATTCCTCCACTCCTCACAACACGCTTTTCTGTCGCGTTTGTTGCCTTCAGTTCTCAAGAAAATTTTGAAGCTGAGTCTTTGACAACGAAAACAAAACCAAATTTCAACTTTGAGTCCATTGCACGACTTTTCTACCACACACTACTCTTTCAAAACACTTAGCACAAGAACCCTGGTTATTCCCGTTTACTTCACTTATCTCTTACTCCCTCTCATAGCTGAATACATATCTGACTACAATTGCCATCATCTATTTGAAATCACTTACTCACCAGGTTTTTCCTCTTTGAAAACGCTCAAAACGCAAAACTTCCAAATTCCACCTCTCTGATTGGATTGGTTCAGTACACGACACGACACTCTCCTCCAAATTTCCTATTTCAACAAAACTTATCCCCGGTCGGTGATTGTAGCTTGGTTCCAAGATTGGTCATGTCCGCAAGAAACAATAAACGCAATTTGCAACATCAACTGCAACAACAGCATCAGCATCAAAAACTTGACAACTCATTAATCGATGATGAGTTGATGTCTCCTTTGGTTAATGCTGCTTCCCAATATCATACTTCTACTTCCAATGGATATCAACAGCAGCAACAACAACAACAAGATCAGCATGATCAGTCACCACAACAGCAAAGCCGACAATCTCAATCTCAACAGCAGAAACACCAACAGCAGCAGCAAAGTGCCACTTCCTTAGTGGATGAACAAGCTTTAGTTGCAGCTGCTGCAGCCGCTGCTTATAACAATTATCAGCAGCAACAACAAGAAGCTCATCAGCAGGCCATTCAACAACAACAGGCCCAACAGCAAAACCAACAGGAACAACAAAATCAAAGTGAGCAATTACACCAACAGGTTCAGCAAGTGGCACATGGAGTCACTGCCCAGACATATGGTTCTGATCCTCAACAATATACCACAACTCCACAGTATCAATTACAACAGCATCAACATCAACAACTGCAACATCTTGATGTCCAGCATACCGTGAATCAGCAGCACCAACAACAGCAACCAGCTCAGCCAATTGATGAATCTATGTGTCTTATCACGCCGATGATTGAAGAACAGGCTTTCGATAACGTCAATGTGCTTAAAGAATTTGTCAAGGAGTTTGGTAAGAAAAATGAGTTCGGTATTGCCATTGCTCATTCTAATAACAAGGCTATTTATTTCACTTGTGAATTAGGTGGTATCTATAGAGAAAAAAGAGCCAAGAAGAAATCAGCTCAAGCACAAGCTGCTTTGGCTCAACAGCAACAGCAGCAAAGAGAATCAAGACAAGGTCAACAACAACAACCACAACAGGGTGTGCAAAACATTGAATATGCCGTGAATCCAGTGTCTAAGATCGGCTCTAAAAAGATACGTTGTCCATTTGCCATGGTTGCCAACTTCAGCAAGAAGAAAAGTTATTGGACATTAAGAATCAGTGAGAATAAACATAATCATCCAAGACTTGATCCACTGGTAAACTTCCCAATGTTAAGAAAGAGAAGTAATCAAGTCAATGAAGCCATCAAAGATTTGTATATCCTAGGTGACAAACCGGCTCAAATTCATCGTAAATTGGATGGTATGTTCCGTGATGTTATCATCAAACGTGAGGATATCTACAATGAGATTAGAATCTTGAAGAAAAAAGGTTTGGTGCCTCCTAATCATGATATCAAGACTAGAAAAATTGTCGAGGAGGATAATATCTATGGTACAAATCAATTTGATGGTAATGGTAACGTTAATGTGAATATGAATGAGTCTTTGATTCATAGACAACATCAACATGGTGTGTCTCAGGTTGATCATGGAAATGGCGTTCAAGATGGTATTCAACACCAACACCAACACCAACATCAACAACAGCAACAGCAACAGCAACATCAATGCGATAATCAACATCAAGACACTCAACAACAACAACAACAACAACAACAACAACTTACACAAGTTCAACACACAAACAATTCCAGTAATGGTAACAACAACGGTGGAATTGGGCAACAACAGCAACAACAACAGCATCAATCATATCAACAACAAGTCAACGAACATTCATTGGAGTGGGCATCAACAGCCTATGGCCATCAATTAGATCAAAGTGATTCAGAAAACGGTGTTGTCAACGTGAACTTAAAAGACGTCACTGATTCCGTGAACATGAACGTGAACGTGAACGATGTTGGTGTTGATGTTAATGGTGTGGATGTTGGTGTCGGCGTTGGTGATGAAGATGATGATGAAGTTGAACAACAACGTGCTGCCGCTGCTGCTGCGGTGGCTGCTGCTGCTGCTGCTGTTGAGGCTACTAATGGTGGTGTTGTTGGTGGTGTTGATGTTGGTGGGTATGATGGGAACGTTAATGTTAATGAAGTTGGTGGTGATGATGTTGGAGTAGAAGGCCATGATCATGTTGATGTTGGTGATGTTGGGGATGATGGTAAAGATGAACATTTCAATATTGATGAACGCTTTTATAATTGATCGATGAAATAACTGAAGAGATTTGATCCCCAAATCGCATGTGGAACTATATCTGAGGTGATTGTTTGAGGTTGAATGACAATTGTTGATATATGTGAGTTTGTTTTAGGAAGGTTGTTGGAAGATGGAAGATTGAATATTTCTCATGAATTTACGCTTACCCTCCTGTTTTATTATTATTTATACACTTAAATGACAGTATTATAAAGAAGAAGAAAAACAAAAATACAAAAAAAAATTATACCAAAGATAAAAGCTGATACTGGATCTCCGTTTCTATAGGATGCATGTATACAAATTTCCCGAACATAGTTCCATCTTTATGTTAAAACCTTTATCTTGTACTTTATCTAAATTTTCTCATACATGTAAATTTAATTTCTAATATCGCTAAACGATACGTATATACAAGATTGACCACTGTTTCTAAATTTAATAAGAGAACTGGATTTCTTAACGGTGAGGATTAAACCCAAGTCAACTCTAACTGGAATTGACTGATCCATAATTTGAAAAAAATGATATAATTAACATTATATATAGATATATGCTAAAATTATCTGTCAAAAAATTGCAATTCAAAATCTTAATCTCCGCAACCGCCATCGCCTCCCCCTCCCCACTTCCTTCACCACCACTAAAACCGCCACCATCTGCCCCATAATTGCTATATCCTGGTTCGGATTCATAATCAAAAATACAGAAAATCAAAAAAAAGTAAACAACCCAAAATACAAAAAGAAAACCAAGCACACTGTATATAGTAATAATGGCAATTTTTGATCCATTCATTTTTCTTTTAGCAAGATGAACAACGATATTCTCTTCAATTTTTGGGTCTGTAGTTGTGACAGGAAAGCAGAACGTTGATTGTACTGAGACTAATACTGATAGGAGAAAACCAATGAAGTGATTAGTGTGTTTGGTTGTTGTAAAAATCATACATTGGTAGATAATCTGAGATTTGAAATATCTCTGGTTCCAATTCTATACATACTGTCGATCTAATGGATATCCTGTTCTGTTTACTGACGATATTTACTACTTTATATACAAGTCCGTCATGCAATTCAATCAGATTAATATGATTAGGATCATACCTTGTACCTGTCACAAAAATCTAATCAAGTGAAAGTGTAATCGAATTCGAAAAGACTTTCTTGTTTTTATTCCTTTAATATAAATGAAATTTATTGGGTAAAAAAAAACAAGTGTTAAAACTTATAAGCTGCCAAGAGAATTTCATAATAAAATGGCCTGTAATCGAGTTTAGAGCCAGTCCTGCGCAAAACTCCGATGCATGGCCTAGAGTATAAATTGTTAACTTGAAGTCTATTAAATATCTTCCTTAGCCAACTTTTTTAAAGTTATATCATTAATTAAAACTTAAGATGGATAAATATTTTCAAAAGATATAAGTTCTGCCCGAGTTTTATCTTATAACTCATCAATATATTGCCAATTATGATAAAGCCGTCCAGTGGCCTCTGACTCCCGAGTCCCATATGACTTAATAAAAACGTTAGAAGTGATCATAACCAGGTTCCAATTCTTCTATATCCACATGTTAATTCATGATTCAGGCTTACCCAATTGCAGCCCCTATATATGTATGTAAATTATCGTTAAAACTTATAAGTGGGGCCTGATCCATATGATATAGTCTAGAACTGAAATAAGTTAATGAAAATAATATTGATATAATTTTAAAATAGCTATAATATATATGAATTAAAAAAAAAGAAAATATTCGATCGGAAAAATAAATAAAAGAGTATTATAAAAACGATCAAACGCTGTCTCTGCAAGACCGGATTCAGTAAAATTGACACCAGAAGTTTTCGACATTAAATTGAAGAGAACTTGTTTCCCCTGAAATAGGAAAAAAATCATATACAAAGTTTGAAGAGTTAAATTTTTTTTCGATCTATATATAAAATATGAATTTCAATGTAAAACGGTTTTCTAAGTTTTTTTTTTTCACCTAATAAATTTCATTTATATTGAAGGAATAAAAACAAGAAACTCTTTTCGAATTCGATTAGTACAGATAATCAGCAAAGAAAGGAGTTTTAAAAATTGGTAAAAATTTTATACACAATTAATTTTCAAAGTTCAAATTAATGAGCTTTTTTTTTCTTTTGGATTTTTTTCTATGTAGTGTTATTTGGTTTTATCATAGCCGTATTCAATAAAAAAGAGAATACGAAATGATCATAATTAATACAATTACCATCCATTTTAAAAACCTTGGATACTGACATGTAGTGCTCCCTTTAGCACTTTAAATTGACATTCGGTGGTGTTTTAAAAGGGTTTTTCATCATCGAAATTGCATGAGGTTCCTTGGATTTGACATTTAAAAGCTGAATATAGTGGTTTAAAACTTGTAGGGATTTTCCGATTTAGTGTATAGCAAAACTTTGTAAATACCTGTCGAGACTTAGCAAATACCCGTTTTACAGAATATTTTAATTGAAAACGAAACAAATTGAATGAAGACTATATATATCATAGGAAAAAATTTAATTGAAGTTTCACCTAATTTTCATGATAATATATAGTATTTCATTCCAATAATGCAGTATAAAAGGGTGAACCAGCCATTGAAAATAGCTGTAAAATAATAGATGTAATGATAAAAAGAGAGATATTTTGGAGACTCTGATCAATCAATCAATCAATAAACAGTATTTTTTTATTCAGTAGTTATACACAATAATATAAAGACTAAACTGGTGGTTCAGACCATCAAAGATCAAGCACCGAAAAAATTTAGTGGGA
>JAKTRY010000352.1:0-25910 GCA_030579935.1 Ambrosiozyma cicatricosa | reverse complement strand
CTTTCTTCAAAGATGACTCTTGAGAGTTTGATGACATTTTGATGGCTTGTGAAGATCTCTGTGTCTGATGATTTAATTTAATCTGTATATCACTGAAAAGTGGAAAAGCAGAAGATGAAGATCTTGTTGCTCTTTTATATCAATTTTGATTCTTTGCTAATTTCTTTGCCAAGACATGTGGGGTATCTAAACAATACAATGTTTCAATTTTGAAATATGGATATTCTTTTTCAAGCCTATTTCCTACAGCAGCTAATTTGATCGATTTGTTAACCATGCACCGCTGAAGCTCATGATTTGTATATGGCAGCTTAAGGCACAATCAATGATGTTCATCATGTTGCAAACAGAAGATATGTGCACGTGCGTATCACCAACGTTCTAGCTTTCAACTGTCATTTGATGAAATATCGAACATTTAATTGAGGTATATATATAATGCTTATTACAGTGTGTTAAACATCTTATATATATAATGCCCCATATATGTATACAAATTCTCTCAGCCTATTATTAAAATATACTGGAGATGCCCATGTGCGCATATGAATGCCAATTTGAAGTGTTCATTATCCGGATAAGTGTCTTCGAAACAGGTTTTTCTTATAACGTTGCTAGAGATATAGTCATGATGATGTGTGCAATTTCCAGATTGATTCATCTTCAATGCGTCAATTTTGCATCTTGAAACTATGTGCAGTTTAACTAGTAGCAGAATACATAAATCAAGGTAGATACCCATACAGCCAGTTATTTGAACAATTGTTCAAGTGCAGGATTAAAAATATATGCCCAAGGAGCCCGGAAATGGAAAATTCTTAATTTCGAAAATGTTGGGCGTTATGTGTTCGAAAGCCAGCTTCGTACATATAATCGGTATCTTAAAAAAGTCTTGGCGGTCGCGTGGATGCTTACGTGGTGACAACACACGTAGTACTTAGCTCCATCATCAGCTCCAATCAGTAACTAATGGCAATTGCGGATCCCGGTACCCCATGTGCTCACGATACAGAATTGTCCATAGTACATTAATCCCAGTACTATCAAATAAAGTATAAGTAATACTATGCTTTCCAGAACATTTGGTATTACAAAGCATACAAAAAGGCTTCTGAATAGTATATAGGAACAACCCACGTGGTGCCATTTGGGGTCTGTAGAACCAAAAGTCGCATCAAATGGGCGCGTCAAATGGTTGGAGTTCATAATAGTGTTAAGAGGTATGTATATGTTGGCAACACATCTTACAAAATGAGTTATCTTTCAGTGCAGGACTGATTGCTGGGAAATGAGGAAGAGAAAAAGCAACGTAGGGACTGTTGTGAGGAAACGAGAGTATTGATAAGCCCTAAATGATACGATGATGTTGTCGTAGATACAAAGTTCTGGACCTCTTGAAATACCTATATTGTGGCAACAAAGACGGAAGATGTAATGTTCCGAATACCTCCATGAATAGCCAGAGCTCTAGTCGAACACTCGGTGTTGGTTTATTTAACATTTCCAGTTCTGGTGGTCCACTATCTGTGAAAATCAAGTCGGGATTGATCTTGGCTTTCACGTGAGCGAGTGGATGTGGTAGCGTAGTCAATGTATTGATTATACAAGAAGATGGTATAGGAAAGGATACAGATCAGTCTTCTAAGTAAAAGAGATCATTTCAAGTATCAAAATCGCCAAGTTCTATGTATGGGAACCAGCATACACAAAGTTAGTCGTTGATAGAAAAAAAGAGACCAACAGTTTTCTCAAAATTCAGATTCTAAGAAATGTGCTGAATGCGGTTTATCAAACTTTACCTTCGGTTTCTGCACTTGTTGTACCGTTGCCTTCATTTGCAATAATGCTTCTAAGAATTTGAATATCAAGGCCTTGAAACGTATCATGCATGCTCCTATGTCCTTTTTCGATACCACCCAGCTGGTAGCATTTTAAAGCGGTTCACAAAGGACACAGATTCTTTAGACAATGAAATCGCCGAACAGTGAGTGTTCACCTTTGGCGCTGCTAATTCGATCGGTCTTCATTCTTTGTATCATTTACTTACCATACTTTGCCATTTTTGTTCCATTCATTCTTGGATTCACTGCGTGTTGTTTTGCTTATTATCAAGCATCTGGTGTCGAGACTAAGAGAATTGAGGGTATTCAAAGATCACTGGTGTATTCCAACTTTGCTGAAGTCTTATGTGGTTCAGATACAATTAAGGACTATGGAAAGATTGAACAGTTCAAGACAAAGAACTCGAGGCTAGTCAATACAATGAACGAATCTTATTTCTTGACAAACTTTTTGCAACATTTATTTGCCGTTTTTTTACATTTATGCGTCAGCGCTACTAATTTGATTATCAATATGCTCTGTGTCAGTAGAGTTTCCCCAATCAGTGCCGCTGCCTCCGGTTTGATCATTTCTTATTTGGCTTCTTGCAGTATAATAGTTACTACCTGTACTAAAGCCTTGAGTCAATTGGAGCATTCGTTGAGTTCAGTGGAAAGGGTTTGTGAATATGCCTTTGATATTCCTCAAGAAGCACAGTATGATTTAGATGATGCCAATAGACCAACAGATAACTGGCCAGTAAAGAGTGGTGTGAGCCACACTGATGTGAGTTTGACATATCGTGAAGGTTTACCATTGCCATTGAAAGGTTTATCCATTGATATCAAACCAGGTGAAAAGATTGGTATCTGTGGTAGAACAGGTGCTGGTAAATCAACCACTATCAATGCCCTTTATAGTATCAGTGAACTTGAAAATGTAGTTCTATCACCGTTGATGGTATAGACTTCCAGAAAATTGGATTACGTGAATTGAGATCAAGATTATCCATCATCCCACAAGAGTCAGTGCTATTCAAAGGAACAGTGAGATCAAACTTGGATCCATTCAATGAGTTCGATGATGTTCCATTATATGATGGTCAGAGCCGGTTGTATTCAACCTGAATTAATCAATATGGTCAAGCAGCAACAATTTGGAGAAGATAGTGATGATGATGCTGATATTCATGCTTTCCATTTGAATAATGTTGTTGAGGATAATGATGCTAATTATTCATTGGATCAAAGACAAGTGTTAGCATCATGTCGTGCTTTATTAAGGAACTCCAATATTTTGATTCTTGATGAAGCCACTTCTAGTGTTGATTATGAGACAGATTCGACAGTTCAAGATGCCATTTCAAAGGAATTTAGCCATTGCATCATTCTCTGTATTGCCCATCGATTGAAAACTATTGTCGGGTATGATAGTACGATAGAATCTTGGTGATGGATAGAGGTGATTTGGCTGAGTTTGACACTCCTTCTAATTTGTTCAAACTAGGCAGAATTTTCAGAAGTATGTGTGATAAGTCTGGCATTTCAGAAGCTGATTTTGTTTGATATATATTTATAGTATCTGTATCAGTTATGTAGAACTATTTTTAATTGCATTAATTTAAGTTTTTTTGGTATATAAACTGGTCTTGTTATTAAATTTGGAAAGTTAAGCGGTTTGATTGGCTGGATCAAGATGGCAAGATCAGGCGCGACGCGGCCTGCGAACCTCCAAAATTTTTATCATATCGTACAAAGTTGACCTATCATCTTTAACGTTGGTTCTGACTCTTCTCTTTATGTTTCTTAGGCTCTACGTATGGATTTTAAACCACTTAATTTGGGTACAAGGCCTATTTAGCACCGACAGTGCTGCCAAGTTTTTTTAGACCATGGGTATGTATAAAAGAATACAGCCTTCAATTGAAATTGAAATTTTAAAAATATTGAGAACCAGACTCGTTTGTGGAAGACATATGAAAGAAAAGAAAAAGAGATATAGCAAAAGCAAATTAAGTAAAATGAAACGAGTAATAAGACGCAAATGATAGTTAGGTATAAATTACGGTGTGTCACAAGATATGAATCATTTCAAGCAAGTCCTTGGAATAAAAGAGCAATGAAACTAACAGACAACAAACCAAAGGTAGAAGCAACAGGAGCAACAGAACCAGCCAATCCAGATGAGCTACTACTTCTGGAAGAATTGAAAGCAGAAGAGGATCCTGACTCTTTACTACTAGTTTTGTCACTTGACTTGGATTCAGAAGACTGAGAATTGGCAACAGTACTAGAGACTGACGCAAGTTCTTCAGAACCAGTAAGAGAAGCAATACCAACACCAGAACCACTAGAACCACCATTAAAGGCACTAGAGTCAGCTGAGTCATAACCCGAGGCCGATGCAGAGGC
Organism: Ambrosiozyma cicatricosa; assembly: GCA_030579935.1. Classification (NCBI taxonomy): domain Eukaryota; kingdom Fungi; phylum Ascomycota; class Pichiomycetes; order Pichiales; family Pichiaceae; genus Ambrosiozyma; species Ambrosiozyma cicatricosa. The sequence goes on along the minus strand of JAKTRY010000352.1, from coordinate 21,678 downwards.
AAACAGATAACCGGAATCATCAGCAGTTTGAGAAGCCACAAGATCAGAATCCGATCCAGAATCAGTTAAAAGACCAGCTATACTATAATAATGAGCAGCTTCACTAAAGAATGATGTATCATCCAAAACGGTACTAAGAGCACTAGAATATGAAGATAACACAATTATTTCATCTATTCCAGTAGCTGTTTCATAAGCAGATATGAAATCATTAGCTATTGGTGAGACACGACTTGCATATTCTTCTGTAAATTGTTTCAAACCTTCAAGAATTGAAGAATCTGCTGTTGATGTAAATGGATCAAAATCACTAAAGAGACCACTTAATGGATCGATTGATGAGTATGATGATGTTCCATATGGGTCAAATGATGAAGATGGTTCTGAAGATGATGGTGCCGTTGTTGTTAGGACCTCTGCTGGTGCAGCTTTGACAGTGGCTTGGAAAAGGGAAAAGATGATGAAGGTTAATGTTTCCTTGAAGATGAATTGTTGATACATTTTTGTAGGAAATAAATATGAGGGACTGATTCCTTTTTCCTAATTGGAGATTGTTATGTCTCGTTCAAGTTATAGGGACATTGACTGTTTTCATGACAAAGTGGATTCCCTCTTGGCTTTATACCTGCCATGTAAGTATCAGGATCCAGCTTATCACAGGCCAAACTTGGAAGACAATAGTGGTCAGAACGTGGTACGAGGCCACTAAAATAATCCAAGATAATTCACAAATTTGAAAATTGGCCAGTAAACGTTTTCTTGTTTCGGAGCCACTTTTTTGGTCTTCTCGCTTGCGACCCCCACTCAGACTACCATACGAGGTCCACCGCCCCCGCAATGCCTTACTGATAGTTCCATTTCTCAAAATATTGAAGAAAGGAGAACTGAAAATGCCTAAATTCAGAAAATTTATATCCTCTAAAATCTAGATATGTAGTAGTAGTAGTAGTAGTAGTACTACATAAACACATGGGGGTAATACAGGTGTATAAAAGAACCAACGAAAAACAAAAAACCAAAACATGCAAATACGGAAAAATGCAGAACTGTTAAAGATCAATCGTTGATGATCAATATAGGAACAATGAAACAATTAGCAAAACTTGAAAATCAATTTCTTTCACGACCACAAACAACCCTGATCTTATCAGCGACTTTTTCAGAATTCGTCAAGAATGAAACACCATCTTTTCCAGCACATCTAATATAGGAAGAACGAGAATAATAATCCGGAAGAGCAACATTTTGGAAAACATCATCATTACAAGTCATCAAACTATGTGAACAACCAGGAAACACAACTTTAGTATTGGAACCAACTTTAATCATCACATAGCTTTGTTCTCCAGCGGATCTTCTAAGACTTAGCATGCCATCATTATCATCCGTATTTGAATTCTCATTCAATGAATGGATCCAAACTTGAGGTTCACTGTTAACATAAATCGGTTCTCTGGCGACTGAAAGACCAAAACTGATACTTATCTCATGAATGGATTCCGGAATAGATAGGCCGAATAGTTTATTGGATTGATTCATCTTACGATGTACACCAAACACTTTTCTTTGTAAAATTGACAACAACGTAGAATTATACTTCACATGCAAATCATTCACTGTATCGGGTATCAAAGACCATATTGTATTAGTTTCTTGGATATTATCAGATGCTGAGATTTCCAAGTTTAGAATCTCTAATGCTGCACAATCTTGAAAATCTAAATGATTTAAGAAAAGAACACGGCATTCTAACACTTTAAGATATTTGGGTAATACAAGTTTGTGGGTTAGATTGACTCCTTGAACATAAAAAATACTCAATTTTCTTAAACTCTTTGGAAATGGCGAAACAACTTCCATATCATGGATATCTGTGTATACTTTCAACGTTAGTTGTCTCAATTTGGTTAACTTGCACAGTTCGGGAATAATGCACAATGAGGAATTCATGTAGGTTAAACATAATGAGGTAATGTATTCTGAATGTAAATCAAAGTTGAATTTATGATGAACACAAACAGACAGATTATTCAATTGATTCAATTGTGATAGTAAGTTCGGATCACCATAGCCGGAAACTAAATGTTCACAATCCGTTTCAAGCAATGTGTATGATCTAATTGTTTGTGAGGCACTGCATAACTTGAAACTAGTTGTACTCATCGGCAGACCCAATTCGGTTAACTCAAATTCAACTTGATTTTCAAATCTATTCAGAAATTCAGCTAGTAACAGTTCATCCATTTCCAAAATTGGACCTAAAACACAGAGATCAATGACCAGTTTATCAACTCTCGATATTAGTGCTTCAAGTAGTTGATAATTTATCATCAGATGTGAACTATTTGGTCCTGATTGAATGTAAACAATGACTTTCTTCAATCTATTAAACTGGTTCAAGTTCAAAAGGAAAGGGGCAACACAATTCTGACTTAAACGAACAGCAGTAATTCTTCTAGTGAAAGTTTCAGGTAATCTGGGTAACATTGAGAAACCTTGTTGAATCAAAGACAGTGAAGCCTTGACTGGATTCAAAGTATTCACAATATGTTCCAAAAACAAAGCAGTCCTATCAGAAATGAGTCCATGAGGTGATAACTCCAACTTGTAAAACCTGATCAATGACAAACTCCGAATAGTCAAATTTGTAGAAGAATAATCATCATCTATATGAAATGAGATCTTAACATTTGGTCTTAATGCCAACCTCACTGTGAAATCAACGGACAAAATGGAAATTTGGGCATTTTGCGCCACATAACTTAGCACATCAGTAAACTTTAACCAATTTGAATAACCACACGTATGCTCACCTTTCGTATCGTAATTATAGTTGCCAGGTATGCTGTTTTTGAGGATATTCAAACTGTATCCTAGTATATCAGGTTTTAATTCTGTTGGAAGGCTGTTTATGATGTCGATGTAATCAAGGGACATATGTATCAATCGATTCCTTTGTAGATATTCTTTTCTTCTTCTTCCGTGTTCTAAATTGGTGTTGACAATAGTGATCTATCTGAAATGATTCAGAATGGGTTGGTGGTTCTTATTCGACTGAAGAGGGAAAAGGTGCCATGATATATGTTTTGAAACGGGACTCATGGGTGCCAGTAGAATTCTTCGTATCTGACGATAAGATCCAGTAGTAAGAAAATTTTGTTTGTAATCAGTACGTAGAAACAGTGGACAGTGGAATGAGTCCCGAGTTCCAACACCCAATTTGTATGACATCCACTTCTTACATTATAGTGCGCATCTGTCATCGGTTGGAATTTGGCATTTGGAACTGACTGGCCCGACACTAAACTCCACTACAAGAAGCTAACTCATTATGGCCATCAACTAGCTGAGCACCCCTTAGACAGCCAATCACATGCCATAGAAGCCTTATATATGGGTTGTCATTAGTTTTGACACCATCGACGATGTGTTTTTATACTCCGTTGGAAAAAAAAACTGCAAATGTTGTACTGTTTTTGCCATTTCTTCTTAACTTTCTTTTGCTGTGAGTCCGTCATCGGAGTTTATATGGATCAAGTCGAAAGCTCAAATTTTACATAGGCACGTAGGATTTGAACATGGTTAATTGCATGGTGATTTGATAACTCAATTACGATTTGTACCTGTCCAGTGTCAGCAAATTATAACATGCTAGCTTGTAAGACCTAAAAGTTTTTTTGGAACGTACGACACATATTTTGAAGGAACAAAGTGCCTGAAAGTTGAGAGTCGGACGAGTCTCCAAATTTGGACTGAGAGCAGAGACCATGGTACATTCCTTCATGACCTTTTTGACAGTATATGAACAGACGGCAATTCGGTTCACGTCAGTATAATCACAACAACATAACAAAAGAGCATATTTACAAAGTGTCGATAACTTGAACATGACTTCTTCAAAATCAATATCAGTGACGGTGGAATACTTCGGACCTGCGAAACAGTACACAAATGACAAATCACAGGACAACTTGCAACTCAATACCGATTCTGCCAATTTAAATCAATTGCTTATTCAGTTGACTCAGTTATACAACCATGATTTCGTTGACTATATCAAGAAAAGTTGTGGGTTGGCATTGAACGGTGAATATCAAACCCTTGATAGAACGATATCGGTCGAGGATTTCGGTAAGGAAGTGATGTTAACAGATGGGTCTGAGTTGGTCATTGTTCCCCCAGTTTCTGGAGGTTGAATACACTACAAGATAATTGTTACAATTCTAACTTATTCACCACCATGTATAATTCTGAGAATATTGTTTTTTTACTTCATTGAAACGTCTATCGAATAGACGAAAAGTATTGTAATTTATATACATGTAGAGTCAATTAAAGACAGAGAGCTTAATTCAAACTCGATGCTTATTCAGAAAGTTCACCACAGTCTTCAATCTTAATCTCTTCCTTAACTTGACCGGATCTGGTACCAGTAGCCTCCATCTTCTTAACGGTATCGTAACCTTCAACAACTTCACCGAAGACAACATGAGCACCATCCAACCATGGGGTTTCAACGGTGGTGATGAAGAATTGGGAACCGTTGGTGTTTGGACCAGAGTTAGCCATGGACAATAAACCTGGCTTGTCATGTCTCACCTTGAAGTTTTCATCAGGGAATTTAGCACCGTAAATGGACTTACCACCGTAACCGTTGAAATGGGTAATGTCACCACCTTGACACATGAAAGCTGGAATGACTCTGTGGAAAATAGAGTCCTTGTAACCGAAACCTTTTTCACCAGTACACAAAGCTCTGAAGTTTTCAGCAGTCTTTGGAACAACTGCATCGTACAATTCAAAGACAATTCTTGGTTGTTTGGCACCTCCAATTGAAACGTCAAAGAAAGTCTTGACGAAAGCTGGAGAGGTTGTTGAAAACAATCTTCTGGATGGAAGTCTGAACATTTTTTCTTGGTTGAATTGGTGTTAGTTCGTTGAAAGGGCTCAATTGTAATGACAGTGAAGGAGCCAATATGATGCCAACAATTTCCACTTTCTCCTCAACCAGCAGATGGATTCTCTGGTGGAGTTGGCTGAAGGCAATTTGAAAATTGGAAGTTCAAGGCTGTGCATGACTCCAGAAATTGTGCGGTACACGAAGTACGTAAATTTTGGTGGACGCGTATGAAGTTTGAACATGGTGAAAAAAGTAGAAAGTTGGCAGAAACAGTCAAGATGATGAAAGACGAAGTTGCCCTTCACAAAGACACTTGAGTTGTTGCCAGCACATTAACAAGAGAGCTCATTAATTGAACTATTATAGATACAGAAAACATATCACAAAATGCAAGCTCCTCCACAATCAATGGAAATGCCGGACATGTCCAACGCCATCGTTGCCCAAGATGAGATGGGTAGACCATTTATCATTGTGAAAGATCAAGGCTCAAAGGAAAGATCCCATGGTATTGATGCCATAAAATCACACATTTTGGCAGCTAGACAAGTCTCCACAATTTTGAAAACTTCTTTGGGTCCAAGAGGTTTGGATAAGATCTTAATTTCACCTGATGGAGAAATCAACATTACGAATGATGGTGCCACTATTCTATCTCAAATGGAGTTGAGTAATGAAATTGCCAAATTGTTGGTTGAATTATCAAAGTCCCAAGATAACGAAATTGGTGATGGTACCACCGGTGTTGTTGTATTGACAGGTGCTTTATTGGACCAATCTTTAGAGTTGATCGAAAAGGGTATTCATCCAATCAAGATTGCCAACGGTTTTGAAAATGCCTGTAAGATTGCCGTTGAAAACTTGGACAAAATTGCTGATGAAGTTGTTATTCACAAGGACTTGAAAGATAACTTACTTCCATCATCTGATTTATTCAAGGCTGCTAAGACTTCATTGGGATCCAAGATTGTTTCTAAGAGTCATGACAAATTTGCCAAGATGGCCGTGGAATGTGTTTTGAACGTTGCTGATTTATCCAGAAAAGATGTCGATTTTGAATTAATTAAGGTTGAAGGAAAGCTTGGTGGATCGATAGATGATTCTAAATTAATTAATGGTATTACTATAGACAAGGATTTCTCCCATCCACAAATGCCAAAATCATTTGAAGATTTGAAGATTGCCATTCTTACATGTCCATTTGAACCACCAAAACCAAAGACCAAGCACAAGTTAGAAATTTCCACGGTTGAAGAATTCAAGAACTTGCAAGATTACGAACAAAACAAATTCACAGAAATGATCGCCAAAGTGAAAGAATCCGGTGCCAATTTGGTCATTTGTCAATGGGGTTTTGACGATGAAGCTAATCACTTGTTACTTTCAAATGACTTGCCAGCTGTTAGATGGGTTGGTGGTTCTGACCTAGAAAGAATCGCCATGGCCACTAATGGTCGTATTGTTCCAAGATTTGAGGATTTGACGCCTGAAAAATTGGGTCACGCTGGAAAGATTCGTGAAGTTGTTATGGGTACCACAAGAGAAAGAATGTTGGTTATCGAAGGTTGTGAAAACACCAAGACGGTGACATGTTTACTTAGAGGTTCCAATAAGATGATTGTCGATGAATCCATCAGATCGCTACATGATTCTTTATGTGTTGTGAGAAACTTGATTAAGGATAACAGAATCGTTTACGGTGGTGGTGCCGCTGAAATTTCATGTTCTTTGAAGATCGGTGAAGAAGCTGATAAACAAAAGGGTATCGATCAATACGCTTTCAGAGCCTTTTCTCAAGCTTTGGATGTGATTCCAATGTCTCTTGCTGAAAACTCCGGTTTGGACCCAATTGAGACCTTGACCACTTTGAAATCTCAACAAGTTAATGAGAAGAACTCTAATATTGGTGTCGACTGTCTAGGAAACCATCAAAATGATATGAAGAAGTTGTTTGTTATCGAAACCTTAATCGGTAAGAGACAACAACTTCTGTTGGCTACACAATTGACAAGAATGGTGTTGAAGATCAATGATGTGATTATCAGTGGAAAAGACCAATATTAGATAACAATTTCATCCCTACTTTTCTTTACTTTTGTATACCAATTTTTTAGTTTTGTAATTAATCGTTTCTGCCGTTTAGACGAATCGAATGTGAAAAATAAAGTCACAGTAACATAAAAATACACACAAAAAAGCTATTATAAATGAGAGAAGAGAAAGCAAAGAGAAGAATAATTGAGATCGTTTAGTTACCTCCACTTATGCTTTGATCGAAATGGAAACTGCTATTCTGGTCAGGAGTATCACTTTTATCTATACTAACATCACTTTCAGTTTGAGAACGAGCACCAGTCTTTCTAGTTTTGGACCTTTTACCAGACTCTTCATCTCGCAGCACAATGACTTCGCCTTCGACCTCAATATCATCATCTTGAGTCTGTTTTTCTTGATTTTCATTCTCGTTTTCATCTGAATTCTCATTATTTTTCAACGTTTCATTTAACTCATTTTGTAATTGCAATAACTGTTGGGCCTTCACTTTATCCATATATTCAGGATCATAAAAACTCATCCAAATCTTATCGGTTTTCAAAAAACTGTTGTTGTTTGATATACGTCCTAATTCAGCCAACTTCAAATGTAGATTTTCAAATTCAGTGATGGTTTCATCCATCAATCTCGACACTCGTTGGATATGCATTTCACGTAGTTTTTCAAATGATGCAAGTGGTTGTGTTGTTGTTGTCGTGGTGGTATTCCCGAGTCCATCGTTTAGTCCTGAACTGCTTGGTAGAACGGAACTGTGTCTCGATCTAGGTCCTGGAGTGGATGATGGATTATTCGAAAGTGACGAGCGCATTCTTTTGTTTCAGGTGTTTCTTTGATTGATGTGTCTTTACTCCATGTATAGTCTTCATCTTTAGAAGTTGATGTTTGAACATTCAAGACGAGAAATGCGTTCAACGAACATCCATGCATTTGTGCTGTGGCTGTGCTTGCTTCAAGCCAAAGATGGTGTGCAGTTTCTCAGCTGAACGGTTTTTGAATGTGGATAAAACAATTCAATTCAATACGTCAGGTTCAATCAATGCTCATTGTTCAGTGTTCAAACACTACCATCTTTTAAGAAGCCAATATCACTCTCACTACAAATTCATATACTCACACCGTTACCGATATTTATAAGCTTGGAAAAAAACCAATTCACCAATTTGAGTACAATTATCATTTGAAACACAATGCACCAGAAGGCAACCACTGAAAACGAACGTTGACTGAATTTGCTCATATACAGTTCATGTATTTTTTCCAAAATGATTTCAATCAATCAAAGGAAACTTGTTGATTTATCGGAGAAATGATTGGGGAAATTGAAGATCAGGGTTCCAAGCTGGTCGACTGGTCGGTCACCGGTTCTTTCCCATATACAGAGACGTGAATGCATGTTCAAACAAGCTTTATTATACTTCCACACAGATTTTCCCTCATATGTAAGGAAGATGAAGCAACTAACCAATTTGAGATATGCAAATGCTCTATTCATGGCTAGATAGAGTTCCAAGTTGCAGAACAGGCACATTAAGGTTGTTCTGAACATTGGTATATTGGATGAGTTGTTTCATTTAAGCGATGTCCGAAGATGCATATATCCACCGAAACCCACCTCAATGGTATCAGCAAGTGGTATGGGATAGGGCCCATGAAATCAAACAACTGAATTTTTTTCAAGGCCGAAATGAATTCATTATACATTATACATCTTGTTTTTGAATGTTGGCTGATGGTTTGCCTACACCTGTTGTTTTCCATATGGGGATTCTCAGACTTCAATCAAAATCATTTTTTACATGCACTGCCTGGGGGTAGGTTTACCACTTACAACTCAATATCTCAAATTTGAAGCTTTTATGATATGTCCATGACCAGTGTTCGGTGTATCTACAAGGATACATGGGATTTTGTTTCAGCTGAATTACTGGTATTTGGAATATGAGTGCGCTATGTCGGCTGAATCAACACTTACAGGCTGTATGTTATATGAAAATTACCAATACCGATCTACGCTAGCTCCCGAAGAAGAACAGTACGATACTATTTCAACCAATGATCATTGCATTATAAAATCTTCAAAACAGCATCTCAAAAGTGTATAAATTACAATGAAATCCTCAGTTTTTGAACATCAATTGGAAAGCAGAAGATCTCATAATTGACTCATCACAAACACAAACACAACTCACCGACTCTCAACCACTAATAGTCATTTCCTATACCCATATTCACTCACTCAAATCTCAATGTTTTCAAATTAAACCCAGCAAAAATAAAGTTCTCAACCACACTTGTCGCCATCCTTGCCTCTACCGCCATAGCTTTCAACTCCACTTTAGACGACTCTGCTGATTCCGAAGCCATTGCTAAAGCAGCCATCAAAGGTGGTGGTAGTGCTGCTATCTGTCATGTCGTCAATGGTGTTGGTATTGCTGCTGGCCTTGCTAACTTCTTCCAAGATCATTTTGGTAGTGGATTAGAATCAAGTGCAGCTGCAGCACCAGCAGCAACCTCACCTGCCCCCGCTGCTTGAATCAAGTTATCATGTTTGCTATATACATATATATGTTGGTTTTACTGAATTTTTCAGAAGATGATGTGCTGGCCCGTTATTTGATGCTGCTGCTGTTTAGATTTAGAATATTTCCTTTTTTCCGTTTTCATTTTAAAATTGGCCGAAGATACATAGCTTCAACCATTTTCAATATCTATTTACTATTATAAATCAATACAAGTTTCATTTACGTAATCAATTCTCTATAACAATATTTGCATGGGAAGTGTATCAACAACGTACAACACATATGCAACCTTTTCCGCTTACACATCCAGATTCCAGTAGTTGTAGATATGGTAAACAGCTCGGTTCAAAAATCGGCAAATTCGATACCTAATTCATCTTCATTCCAGATTACAAACAATTGATGGGGCACTGGGGCCTGGGCACCACATGAGCAAATTTTGATGGGCTGCCATGTAAATTTGGTTGCAGCCACGAGTTTTCATCGCCCAGATATAGATCATGTCAACAACACGTCTCTGAGTACAATCCCTGGAAGATGATTGAGTTGTTACAAGCCAAATGAGCTAGATACATTCGATTATAAGCTCAGTGATGATTCCAAGCTCCAAAATTCAAGCTGAAGCGCTTCTAAGTCGTGTTCATCTTGTGTATGAGCTTTCTGGATCCACAAATCTTGAGAAAATATTGACACGTACTAGTATATCACAGCTAATTCAATAGGCCTGTCTCGTGTGGAAAATTTGACATCGATTGCAATTCAAATTTGATCCCCAAGGGTTTAAGTTTAAACTTTTCCGAAATATTGTTTTTGTTTTGATATTCGAATTTGTTGTTGTTGATCAAGACGATCAAGCTTCAAATCCTTGAAAGTTGATCCAAGTTCTAACAAGCACATGCAGCTGCTTACCCTGAACACTAAGGACATGAGATTTTTAAGCTTTCATTGCATTACGGTACAATTCATCGTGTTAAATTCCTACTTGTTTTTGTAACTTTTGTTTGCGTCAGTAATGGTTGTTGTCGTTGTTTTTTGAACACAAAGTTGGACATCTTTATCTTAACAAACATGTAAGGACGTGTTTTGCTGGATAGATAAGTTCTCACAAAATTTGAGTTAACTGTGTATGGAGCCCATGGGCAATTTCTAGTATCCGGGCCCGAAAGTTATAGCGAGGCAACCTCTAGGTGGAAACTAAGTTTCGAGGAATCATACGCCTAAAACTTCTAATTTTAGACTTTGCACATATAGCAGCAGCGTACTTTTCAAATTGCATGTAAATTAACGTGTACATGGAACAGTGCATCCACTGAGATTCACTGAACTTCATGTCTGAAAAAAAGTTGTAAACTTTTTCATTCAATCCCACTGTTTCCACCAATTAGACTGCTTTCTGGAAAACCGTTCTTATCAGTTCTATGTGGTGGTCCATGGAGCTAATGTCTAAAAGGTTAGACTTTAGTGCGCTGTGTGGGTGGTGGGTGGCCGCCGCCTGGTGTTTGTGCAGGGTTAAAGGCTCACAGTACCACAATCAGCACCATTTTAAGCCAATTAGGAATAGTGCTCCTTCCTGATTGGGCCGAATCTTCCCTCTCCATGTGAATTTATACGTGATCCTAGTGGACCTTGCTGACTCCATTTTTATTGATGGGATCTATAAACTATCCTGCTAGTTGGTAACTTTAGTCTTTGTTTATGTTAGTTACGTGAAGCTAGGTAGTTATGTTCTAGTTGAGATCTCCTGCTAAATTGTGTCAACTCAGTGCTCGGCCTTTAATTTAATTTTTTTGTTTGTGTGCTGTGGTACCATGGGTGAGTTGGATATGTAACATGTTGCAAATCACATTGATACCGAAATCAGAGGTGATGGTTTAATTAAAATTTTCACCAACTTTTGACAACCACATGTGATGCTCAGGGCTACAGGAAGATTGCATACACGTTAAATAAATAAAAAAGTGGTGTCACATAAAATCACGACACGTCTTTTAACACCCACCTTAATTTAGGCCAAAATTACCTAATTCAGACGTGCCATTTTCTTACAGCAGGTGCAAATATATGTGCCATGTGAGCTCCTGCCCGCTGGGGCGGATAAACTGCAGCATAAAGCGTGCTCTCGTCAAAATTGAAGTGGTCCACAGTGCCGGCCGTTCGAACTTCGGTGTGACTCGTGCGGGAGGTATAAAATTTCACTCCCGTCTCGAATGTTCCGGAACCTCACATATTTTACCGAACAATTTCGGTAAAACAATCTTGAAACAGCCTATATGCACAAAGATAAAAACCCACAGATAAAAGTATTTATACTGCATAGTAGGGCAGTAGGTTGTGATAAAAAATTTCCTATTAGAACTAAAATGGAACATAAGCTTGAATAATAACGGGCGTCACATGTTTCGTGACATATTTGATTTTCGTGTGATTGCACAGTGTAGCTCATCATATTGTCGATGTCGCGGCGGGCATCTATACTAGCTGCAAGCTTATCACAGTCACCCTCAATGAAGTCAGAGTAAATAGTTAAATTGTCCCAAAACGGGGAAATAGAGATTTGCGAAGGGTGCACCCTAGCTTATACTTTAATACTACGTAGCTGTAGGCCTATAGTGTTGTACGCCACTGCCGTGTAGACAGAAAAAAACACGCCTTTGCCTCGTTAATCAGCGTGAATAAACATGCTTCTCCCAGCCCCAGTTGCCGGCACTTCCACGTTTTTTCTCACTTTCTGTTCTGTTCCTCCTCAGCCTATAAATATCAACCGTCTTCCTCCCAATTTCAAATTACCATCTGTAAGCCTGCACTCTATTTTTTTTTTTGGTTTTTCCTTCTTTCTACATCATTGATCAAATCTAATTACAGATACCCCATAAACACACTCGCTACAACACACATTAACAAAAAATGAAGTTCTCCACTGTTCTCTTATTTGCCGCCGCTGTCTTTGCTGCTGATTCCACCTCTTCTGATGAAGATGTCGAATACGTGACTGAAACCGCTCACGTTTCCGCTGTTGAATCCTCAGCTGTTTCCTCTGCTGTTTCCTCTGCTGCTGTCTCTTCTTTTGCTGCCCACTCATCTGCTGCTCACTCTTCTGCCCACTCATCTGCTGCCGGTAAAGTTTCTTCTGCTGCTCACGCTTCAGAATCTGCTTCTAAGAACGGTTCTTCAAGTGGTTCTGCCTCCACTGCTTCAGGTGCTGGTGCTTACTTGCACCCAGCTGCTGGTGCCGCTTTGTTCGGTGCTGCTGCTGCTTTGTTGATGTAAGATAATTTTGAAATTTTTGGTATCTAATCTTTAATTTTTCTTCTGTACTATTTTATCTTTACTTCGTCAATTATCTCTCCATGGTTTATCGCAACCTCTACGTATAATTCTTCTATCTTTCCAAATGTGACATTGATTTGTCGAATGGATTTTAATTCAAAGTTTTTAATGTTAATGCAAATTCGATTTCAAAGGGATTGGTGTGATGTATCGAATGTAAACATCGTCGAGGTACTGTTACTCGAGGCCAATTTTTACAACGTCTGCGAGATTTTCCATGTTGTTGGTAACGGTAACGGGCCTCGCTGACCGCAGTTCGCAGTTCGCTGAAACCTTTCACTCATTTTCTTTCTGAAGTAGGAAGGCAACATCGATGATCGATCGTTGAAAAATGACAGATTATACGTGCAAATAAGAAACGGATAACACAAGCGAAGTCATCCGTGCACTACGTATCAGGAGCCGTTTTCACTAATTCCAGTTTCTAGCCCCGGCCTTTATACACCCTCACGTGCCGCTTTCCTCATCTTCGATTGCTGTGGTTTTGAGAAAGATCACACAAAAAGTAATCAAGCGCATCGTGTCATTCACGGTACGAGTCACGACGCGTTTATACTTTTGCTCAGAGGTACACACGTTAATCTATCGGTAGTTGCATAAAAAGTGAATTGGAATTTGAAATTTGGAGAACACTAGATGCAGTTCAAAAAAAAAGTGAAGTCCAAGTTATAGTAGCTAGTGAATTGAAGAAAGTAAGAAAAAAGGGAAACATATTAACAAAAGAGACACGCGAATTAATTGGAATTTGAAAATAGGTATAAATTGGGGGAATTATAAATAGAACGTTGTAGAATTGAAGGAGCGAAAAGCAAACGTAATAGACTGGCCAGTATTAGTCTTGGGAGAATTCGATAAACGAAGTTTCGAACTCAACAATTTGATAATGATGGATCCATCCAATCAGAGAATTATAGCCGAGGTATAGATAACGTACTGGTAATTGGTATATGGTATGTTGGCAAACGTATTGATCAAACGGTTTGATGAATTATCATTTTCGAAGAAGTTGAGAAAGGAAAACAGAACACAAGCAAAAGGGAGGAAAAAGGGAAACGAAGCAAAAATTGAAACAGTTGGCCAAGACTTGCAAAGATTCAAGAACTGGGTGGGATTTGAATAGGTCATTGACGTATGTGGAGTATTAAGATTATTCGGCCATGAATTTATGTCACTTTGACAGAAATTCTAGCCACTCAAGTTAGAAACATAACAAGGCAGCAAACAACCCAATGACAGAACCGAAACCAGTAGCAGTCAAAGAAACACCACCAGCACTGGAAACACTAGAGTAACTATCATCAAAACTCTTAGTCAACGTTTCAGCGGCAACTGTACCATTTGAGTAATGGTGGGTGGTAATCAATGTTGTGCCCACTGTATTCTTGGGGTTTCCGGTGGCTTTCAAAGAAGCGGTTGAATCAGTGTAAGTATGTTTTGTATTGGCAGTGGTTAGGAATTGTGGAGTCACGGATGGCAAATTTGTGCTTGTTGTTAAGTCGGAACTCTGTTCTAGGAGGATTGATGTTATCATTGTTGAGTTATCTTGTGCAGTTAATGTGACGAGTAAGAACTGTTGCGGTGGTGGTGCTGATGAGGATAAGGATAAGGATAAGGATAAGGATAAGGAAGATGATTCCAAATATGAAGAACCAGAGATTATTGGAATTGATGAGGATGTTGAATCTGAGACAACATTGGATGCAGAAGAGGTAAGTGCAGAAGCGGTGATGATGGCAGGACCAAATGCTGGGGTACTGAAACTCACTGATGTTGTGGAAGATGAAGCAGAAGGAGTTGGTGCAATACCAGGTGTACTAGTAATGGAGATGTCAGAAGGAGTAGTGTTGGCGATATCAGTAGGAGTGGTAATGGCGATATCAGTAGGAGCTGATGGTGATGATTCAGATGGGGGTTGAATACTGTCTGTACATCCAACAGAAGTACAAACTGTAGACGTAGTTGTTTCAGAGGAGTAGACTGTAGATGAGGCTATGACCAATGATTCAGTATCACTGATCCATTGATCAGCAGATAGTGATGTGGATGTAGTCCATTGATTCCAAGATGATGAAGATGAGGATGGTCGATCTGGCTGTGGTTGTCCTTCCCCACCGTTTGAAGACAATGAGTTTGTTGCTGTTGCGGCTTCTGTGGTATCACTAGCCCATTCTGACGATGATGAAGAAGTCCATTCAGTTGCAGAAGGTGGAGTGGAATACCGTTCAGAAGATGTTGAAGCTGGTATAGAGCCCGGAACAGAATCTGTTGAAGTCACTGCAGGGTCAGCTGAAGCTGAAGTTGGTGTATCATCAGCGAAAACCGTGTGGAGACAGAAAAAAGCTATTATTAGAAGAGAAGAGGTCTTCATTGATGGGAGATGTTGACTGATTGCTTGAAAGAAGTTATAGTGAATTGTCTGGACGTATTATGGATAATGGATGGCAAACATCAAAGAAGAAGTTGGGAAGATAAAACGGTTCATTGAATGCATCAACACAATATGGGATTTTTGAAGTATTTATCAATTGCATCGATTGATGGTCCTTTGGAAGAAGGAATGTGGTGGAAAAAAATACACACAAAAAACCAGCAACACAAAGACAGACTAAAATGGGCTGTAACGTAATTAAGTGTAGTGGAGACGGTGTGAGTGAGCTGCAGCCTACACTGTGCAGCCTGTGCAGCCTGGTGTTATACCATCTGTATAAGTTCAGCGCGTGATACGATGTCCGTGGGTGGGCACTGTGGGCACTGGACACACTACAGTCTACTTGCCCCACTGGATGGGCAAACTTGCTGCTGGGCTCTATATATAGACTCTAGAGAGCCATTCAGCCAGCTGGGAAGCATATTTGATCCTCGAGAATCGATGATTTAAGTAGATAACAGCAACATTTGGCATATAAAAGAATTGAAGACATGTTCAAACCATGTGATGTGTTTTAAAAAAGACAAAATTCATTGATCTACCAATAGAGAGATTAAAAAAACACGGGATCTATATAGTATGGATCTATACGTTGAAATTTAGCCCAAGACCTCGAGATAAGGTTTTTAAGCAATCAGCTTGGTGATCGAACGATATATGACCAAAGAAAAAGGTAAGCTCCAACAAAAAAAGAAGATAAAGAGAAGCAATCACAACTCAAATAAGGGATCACAATCCCCGTACACGTAGTGCAATAAATGCATTCAATGATGGTGTCAAGAATCAAGATGCGACTCTCGAGATGTATTCTCAAGGATTGTATAACAAGAGTCGTGTGACATTATATTTATCACCGACTGAATCCTATAATAACCAAGCACCAACCAAGCCAACAACAGATCCGAAACCAGCAGCAAATAAAGAGACATCAGCAGCATTAGAAACAATAGAAACAGTTGGGTGACCACCATCAGACGAAGAAGTAACAGCAGCTGAAGCGCCTGCATGGGAAGGAAAACTGGAGTCCTCAATCAAATTTGGATATTGTGTGTGTAAATCAACATTTGTGGTCCATACGGTAGGACTTGACATGAATTCAGGGTCCTCAATAACATCTGAATATAATGTGTGTAGGTCAAGGTTTGTTGTCCAGACACTAAGACTTGAAATGGACTCCGTATCATCAGCAAAGCTTTGTTGAGACAGCTGGACAAGGCTATAATTAGAAAGGGAGTAGTCTTCATATTGATGTGTTGGATATGTATACCACTTGCTTATTATTAATTAATGGGGATATGTGATGCTGGCCAAGCTCTTGTGTTGTAAATTTGATAGTTGTAGATACTGGAAACCATGAACAGTGTTGAAAGGGGGAATCAACGTAGTTGAAGAAGCATATGGATTTCTTTAACCTTAAATACCATTATGGGAAATATTGTGGATCAGAAAAAATCAAACTGTCCAAATGATGAATTTCCACTTAAAGGGTTCCTTCCCTGGTGACCAGATATCAAGGTTTTGCAGTCAGTTGAATCTTGACAATAGAAATTTGATTGCATAGTTAATTTGACCCGCTTGCAATTTGGAGAAGAGCGATATAGTTCAGCGGACTGGGTTTGTTCCTGTGGGTGGTAATTCAACAAAAACCATGGAGCACAACGTATCAAAGAATAAGGTCAAGAACAACTAGTAATGAACAGAAGATCATCATGATTTTGGTTTGGTTTTCATATTTATTTTTCTCCAGTGAAGTACGTGTGTTGAGTATATGATTTTCAAATTTTTGTCTTCTAATTTCAGACGATCAATTTCTTCTAATTCAGTTGGTCCCGACTCCTGAGGAACGAAATTGGAGAAAAATTGCGCCACAAACAGCTCCATGAATCTGTGGCAGTACAGCTATGTGTGAAATCGGCTGGTCTTTTGTTTGCCAGCTGATAGAGAGATGAGATGGAATCAGGTCAAACTGCTCAGAAGATACTCTTGTTGAAATTTGAAATGTTTCTAAGTGAGACCACATCATTTTTTTAAGGATTACAGTGATTCATGAAACTAGTCTTGATTTGTATCAACAACTTTGCTCCAAATTGATTATCATATCAATACTTTGCTTCAACTGTTAAATTGTCGTTCCTCATGAGCAAAGTCTCCAACCCAGACTATCAAACCAGACTACCATTGGACGAATTGCATCCGCATTATACAAACCAGCAAGTTCAGACTGATGCTGCTAAAGTCAAATCCATCAATCCATCCAACTCACAGGCTTTGCTAGATCATTTGAGAACATTGTCTGTCAATTTGTCAAAGGCCAAAGAAGGTACAGGTGACCAGCCTGGTTTTGTCCCAAGTGTTAACAATCAGGAAAATGATCCAACTGGTTCTCAACCTCAACCAACAAACAACGACAATGAGGTCTCGACACCACGGCAATCTGTTCTTATGGAGAAAACTGATTCCGGAATTAGTTCCAGTGCTAGTTTCACTTATAGAAGTTCCAACGTTGTTACAACGTATTCTCCCCTTAATGGAAGAGGTACCACTACCATTAGACGACCATCATTATACGCTCAACTGATGAATGCACAGATCAACAAGGATACAGCAAACAACAACACTCATAATGAAACTGCTAGTAAGTCCACTAAAAAAAATAATAAGTCTAAAGATGCAATTACACCAAAAGTAACAGATGATATATCTTTTCCTACAGCTACAAAACTAACTAGATTGAGTACGCCTCCACCAAGTGAAGAAATCAAATTTGGCACACCTAATGATTTCAGCTGTACTGTTTCCCCAAACTCAATAAAGGGCAAAAAGTCCATATTCAAAAGATGGAGATCAACAAAGAAAAAATCAAAGAAACGACCAGAACTAGAAATAATTGACAAGAAGGTGCCAGATCCATATGAACAGGAAACCGTAAGTTCTATGGGTACATTAAAGAGACTGTTCTCCATCAGAAAATCCAGGAAATATAACCAAAATGAGATCTTTACTACTTTCAAAACCACGCCACCGGGTACACCAATTAACAAACCTTTGGAACAATCTGACCCAGAGGAAAATGGCTCACTATTACACACTCCAGTTGAAATGGTCACCAATGAGTTAGTCACCCCTCAACGTGTGCTAGGAGATGGTCTGTCCACTTGCTTATCGAGCACGTATCACGAATCTACCGTGTATACAGCTGAATTTTTGCTTAAGAAAGGCATCATTGACAAGAACGATGAACAGTATTCCACGTTGATTTCAGAGTTGCGCAAGAAAGAGGAGTTTTTAAGAAGCCAGTCATCCATCAAGTGTGCTTCAAGTGCTTGTTCGAAATCCAATCGTGATTACTGTTCTAGCTTAAGAAGCAGCAAACATGGTTCGTTGAAAAGGGCCTGGTCATTGAGAAATTTGTTTCATCATTCCAGAGATCAAGAACTTGAAAATGAAGAAGAGAACGAAGAAGAAGCTGTTGATATCCTCGCCTCTAATCCTTTCATTGAATCTCCTTCACGACCAAAAGTTGACGAAGAGATTATACCAAGAGATCCATTTCCTAATTTTAGATTTCAGTTGTTAGATTTGAAAAATCCAATTCCTGATTCCAAGCCATTGCCATCTTCCAAATCCCATCGCAAGGCCAATTTATACCCAGCCCATCTTCAAATCAGTGCTCTTTACCAAGTTGAAAACTCTTCACATGAGACACAGATGGAGATTCTTTACCATAACATTTTGCCATCTCGCGTTCTTACTTATTCAAAAGTTGCTCCTCCAGTATACGAAACAAAACTTAAGTCAACACCTCCAAGTGCTCATCCTGTTAATCTTTTTATTGGTGTTCCAGTTGATGGTACAATGGTCAGAGACAATAATGCTAAGGATAACAAGGATCAAAATGAGCAGAAGAGAAATATATCAACAGTTAGTAAGAAAGTCACGAACAGTGCTGGAAAAGCTAAGAAGTGTAAATATTTCAGCTCATTGTGGAATGTCTGGCATGATGACACCCAGTTCACGAAGTTGATTTGCAAAGTTTGGAGTGATTATCAACTCATTAGATTATGTGAGCAATGGGTTCAGTACTTGGATGGCTATACTTGTGATCAATTGCATTTCAAACATCGTGTATTGGTTTTCAAATATGGTGTTTCCACTAAGATCAGAAAGAAAATCCTTGGACATTGCAAACATACTGAAAATAATGGTGATGATTCCGTATTTTGTGCTAGTGAGAAAGAAAGCGAGTCAAAGAAATTGGCTAATCCCAATTTTAATGATAGCGTTGATGGTCTTGATCATGATGTTAGTGTTATTAGTAAGAGTGTTACTATCATGAGCACCGTTGGAAGATTCACCATTGTTGGTCCACTAAGAATCAGAATAGTTGTTCCATTTAGAATGAGAAGAGACTTGTGGTGTTCTTTGCTGAACATTCTATGCGTCGATAAGTTAGTTTTTACCGGTTGTCCATTGGGTACGTTCTTATTGGGTATGAGCTGGATGAAGAATCCTGAATGCTTCTATGAAGATGGTGATTATTTCGTTGATTTTTTCATCAACCAATTCAAAGTGGAAGTTCATGATGCGAACAACGCCTTTGGTGAGGCTGTCAAGTATGTTAGAAACTTGATGAAAGAGTTGATGATCAATGCTGAGGATGAGTTGAAGCCTTTGTTTATTAATTGTGTCGTCAATGAGTTGGATTCTGGTGTGGATCATGATGTGTTTGTTGCTTGAGTTAGTTGGACTAGGTTATGGCTCGAGGAACGTATCAATGTTTTAACTTTCGATTTGCTATATAAATTACAGAAAAAAAATTACTACGTGTTGGGCTACTAATAGATATTTTTTATATACACTGCTTTAATGAAACCTCCATTAATCTTATAAACAGGATGATATAAATAGAAGAAAACTGAAATTAACTATGCATATACATTTAATTATGAGTATTACTCTCGTTGTCTTTAGTATCATCATTGATTTCTTCTTTATCATTATCATTATTGGCCTTTTCTTTAGCATGCTGTTCAACATCTTCTTTTCTAGGCAATTTTGTATTAGACATCAAAAGGGAACAGACAAGAGCCATACAGGCACAAGCCAAGAGTATATAGAAATCGTTCTTAAGACTTTCCACAACTGCATGTCTAACGACTTCTCTATCTTTTGAATTCAATTTTGAGAGTTGGCTGGTGTCCGAGACAAGAGCCACCAAATCTTAACCTGGAGCCAAGGAGCGAACTTCAACTTTCTTCAAGTTCGATCTTAATGTCTCTGTATAGATGACTTGGTCAACCATTGAAAAGATAGAGATCATCACGCTTCTTGTCCTCCACCGGAAAACCCGAGGTTCTGGACCAGATAAGATCAGCACCAAAGCATTCGAATAAGGTGTGCGTGACAACATGTTCACCAAAATACTCAGTTTCACAAAGGTGACAGCAGCCAAAATAGTTACTATTCGAAAGACTTGTTTGAAGAATATAAAAAGCTTCTATGCAGAACGGAAAGAGCCTTTGTTTTCCCAACCATTTGAAGTATTTCTCCCAGCGTTCCGTATATTTTCTAGAAGTAAAAATACCAGTAATCACATGAGATAGATGGGTCAAAAGGCTGTGAATCATAAAAATACTTTGAAGTGTGTTGAAAGCACTCCCTGCAGATTGGGTTATCAATTAGAGATGAATTCAGCACCGGCAATTGTGTCATTGAAGATAGGCTTGGGGCAGTGGTGACGAGGTGGGAGTAAGCGTTCTGATCAAAGGCAGTTACTGCTGTTTCAATTGGAGTAGCGGTTGATGTCAACTGCAACCAACTGGCCAGATACCTTGTGATGGTTGGATAGATCACCATGGACTGAACTGTTAGCACATTGATGGATTGACGAGATGGAGATAGGGGGAATTCCTTAGAGTGATGCACTTCCATCCAGAATTCCTTGAACTTGAATGAATGATGGAGTAGAAAAGTGATCAGATTATCTAATAAATCCAATGTACCAGATGCGTTTGGTTGGAAATATTGTGATATCTAAGAGTTGGACAGCTTGTAGAGAAGATGAAAAAAGGGGAATGTTGAGATTGTACCTGAAGATCCCTCCAGAAATCCTGGCAAGGTTACCCCTGAGAGAAATGAAGGAGTTCACATTGGAGAAGTTGATGATTTGATGTGGTAAACCTAACTACCTTTTCCTTGATGAAATTAGCACCAAATTCTTTACAGGCAATGATGTTTGCTAATGACTGAAGTTGGATGTTGAATATGTCATGGATGGGGTGACGTTGTATTATCGGTGATGAAATTAACTCGTAAATGTAGGTGGCTCGTCTTCCCAAAACTTGCTTCTTCAGGTCAGGAAGCCCTAGACCACCCTTATTCACTGGGACATGCCATAGTTTCTTCAGACGTCTGGTGGAAATATTTACAGGAAGATATTTTGCAAG
>JAKTRY010000351.1:0-25924 GCA_030579935.1 Ambrosiozyma cicatricosa | reverse complement strand
TTTTGGTTGTTGTTCAGAGAGTTCAGACTTTTTAGGCTGATCTTGTGGTTGTGGTTGTGGTTGTGGCTGTTGTTGTTTTTGTTGTTCTTGATACTGATCATAAATTTTTTTGACCAATGGTGCTGGGTTCTTCAAAGGATGATTTTCAACCTGGTACTTAACATGTGTCACTAATGACTCTGAAATAGCTTTGAGCTGGTTTTGTAGTTGTCGTTTGAACACCTTATTTTCAGTTGCTTCTGTAACTTAGTTTAAAGTATTGAGGCATTGGCAATCACTATATTTTCGTTCTCTTCTGAAAAAAGTTGGGTGTACTTGTTTTTGCAGTAGAGATGATGGTGTCCTTTCTGTTTACACTTGTTGCATGGCTCAGCGTCAGGACATTCAGTGACAGCATGACCAACAGCTCTGCAATAGTGGCACTGCTTAATTTGGCTGACTGTTGCAGCGGTTATACTCTTCAAGAGTGGTTGATCAACTACGCTGATTTGGTCTGTGTAGAATTTGTTGATTTTGAAGGGGGTTTCATTGGAGATTTTTGCTGTTTGAGTTTTGACCTTGGCCATCACTTGTAAGTTGAAGCATTCAGTTGTATCCAAAGCTTGAATATCATCACTTTTGCCCACCAATGTTGAGTAGATATAGAAATCTTACTTCCACCTTTCCCCAATATCAGGATCCGGTTCTGATTTTACTATCAACAAGTCTATCAACTGTTCATCTTTCTTCTTTTTCAACTTATCGATCCTAATTTCTTTCCCCTCATTACTAAGATATCTAGTTTCTACTAGAATTCCCCTTTGTCAGGTATCCCTTTCTCTCTCTCTTCCCGAGATTAATGTTGCCTTTTCCTCTTCCTGATATTAATGTTGCCTTTTCCTCTTTCTTCTTCAACCTCTAGTCACTCCGACTTAGACAACGAGAGATCGTTATCCTACGTTCCTTCGAACGTTTCCGATGACATTTTTTCTCAAAACACGTATACGTAGTCAGTAGGGCTACTACGCAGCGACTTAACTAGCAAATTGACTCAATGGTATACAAAGGTAAGTATATGGAGCACGGATTCAGTGGTTGAAGAAATGAAAAGTGAAGGTTTATTTGAAAAATGTATGTTCACAGAAATATACATAAATGGGAGACTCAGGAAAAACTAAAGCAAAAGTATGAAGGTATAAAATAAGCAATGCGTTACCACATATAAAAAGGTAGAGATGACAAAAACCCAAACGGACTATGAACATTTAAATGATAATGCATCAATATGAGTTGATCATGGAATATATGATCCTTTTTTGTAAGTGCTTCTATATGAGAAAATAGTTTGACCAAACATCATCATAAGGTATTCGAAACGGCGCTGACATTCTGATGCTGATTTGTCTTCAAACATTTCAGAGAGGATTATCCAATTATTCATTTCCCTTTCGACTGAGGAGAGCAACAATCTGTCTTCATTATCACTCCAGGATATTTTGTGCATAGTGTGGTTGATGTAGTTAAGCTTGATTGGATTGTGGGTTGCGGTTGATGGTGAAATCTGAAGATCATGAATAGGATCAAAGTAAACCACTTGGAAGATGGGAATACATCTGAATTTAAACAGCCGGTGAAAAGTAATCTTCTAGATCATGTTTAGCTCCTTAGTCAATACATAGCCATAGCGGTAATGCGGTCCCTTAAAGTGGTGGTTTAATTCAAACTAGTAAACTTGCGTTTTTGACATGTCACATTGTATCGAATTTGGCAACGTCGATAGATCATCCTGACCAAAACAAAAATAAACATTGATCTAAACAATCAAAACTAAATTGAAACCCCTGTTCACGCAAACAGGAGGTGACTTATAAGATATCTAGAAAATGTCATTTATTGTGGGAACATAGACTGCTCCAGAAAATTTGCTGCTAATTTTGACAACGCTTTCATATTTTTGGCAAAGCGCGCAAATTATTCTACTCGTCAGAAAACATTTGTCTTAGAAAATTGTATGGAGCAATTTCACTAGTTTGCGAAATATTTATGAGTATTGACATAAATTAAAGGTATAACTTATGTTGCTGTTCTTCCCCATGATGCAAATCAAAGTGAACTTCGATAAGAGTGCTGTTTATATCGAATTGAAAACAAACAAGCTCAATTAACTGTTCCCATTGTGGAATGTTGTGACTCGGATTGTTGTTTGTAAGCGGTACTATCATATCAATTGAGACGGTGTGAGATGGCCATTGATTGAGCACTCTTCTTCCAACTGAGTTAGAACAGAGAAGATGATATATTTTCATTATCTTTTTACCTCACTCCCAGAATGAACGAAAATGGCATGGTGTAAACAATACACTGTGGTATCTCTCAAAACTTGAACTAGTGATCCACTTGCACACAATTGCCTTCGTTACCAAGTTTAATTCGAATCTTCATTTTCTTTGATGTATAACATCCTAGCATATGAATCACTATAATTGTAATTTGTGACAACTCAAGATTTCAGTGACTGGTCTTGAAAAATATGAGTTGTTTTCAACTGGAATTTGGTGACTGGCTTTGCATGATATGTCACTTGTTTTGTTGGAGGGCCTGCAGGCAAAATTTTCCTGGGAGGAAAGCAGAGTTTATCATAGGATAGGCTTTTGGGTTTCAGGTATCAATAGTACTGTATTGTTTGTGTATCTGATGGGGGTTTTAGTTCGTGGTAGTTCCACGGTTGTAAACACATTCAAATCCCAAGTATATTGACTAGATTGAGATTCTGCCATTTTGATTTCCGGGTAAACAAATTGAAGGTCATTGGCCCAATCCAGGCATTTATAATGGTCCCACTACTACAAAATCCTTTAGAGGCCACGAAAACGTATGATCTTATTTAAAATTTATATGTAGTAAAATTAAAACGCATTTATGAAATCCAGTCTATGGACTTCATTTTAGAAAAGTATAAAGCAGCACGTTTTATCAAAAGCCAAACAGTGAATGTGAAAAAATGATAGGCAAAAATTATAGCAAAGCCAAGAACCAAGAAACAACAACTAATCCAATAACAGCATTCACACTATTACCAGCTCCTTCACTTTCTGTGTCAACACGCTTCACCAAATCATTGGTATCTTGGACAGCAGAGGTAGACTTAACAACAGTAATAATTGCATAAGCTCTTTTAGCCACCGTAGTTTTCTGGTTATGACGACTGTGACGGCCAAACTTACGGCCGACCGCAGAAGAGTCTGAGTCTGCATCTGATGATGTGATAGTACCGTCAGTTGAATCGTCAATCGTTTCGAAACTCAAATCACTGCCGGCACCCATAACACCGGATTCTGTAGGATATGCACCTTCAAAATTACTACCTTCGTCCGTTTCACTTTCAGGATCACCTGTAATAGAAGCATAGTCTTGATCAGCGGTATCTGTGGCACCGGAACCGTTAACTGAAACGGCAGAATTTGAATCACCTAAAGTGTAATCACCGTCAGTTTGCATTGGTTGATGGCTGAAAGACTCACTTGGAACATCGGTTAGAAAGTCGGAGAATTCAGGAATGTCGGTGAACTCCGGAGCACCGGAGAAATCAGATGGGAAACCAGTAAATTGCGGGAAACCTGAGAAATCACTTGGGAAGCCAGTAAATGAACCTGTTGGATGAGAGAAATGATGATGACGACCAGAACCGGATGGGAAATTAGTTGAGAAGGTAAAATCGGATGGGAAACCAGTAAAAGAAAAGTCGGTTGGGAAACGAGAGAAGTGACCACCGAATGGGCCTCTGCTTTGGATACCATCTGCTGCTGAGGCGAATCCTTCTCCACTTTCAAAAGTACCAGTTGGTTCGAAACTGCCTGACTCTTCACCAAATCCAGTTGGAGCAGAGCCTGTTTCTTCAGTACCAGTAACGGCAGTATCATCGCCAGTTTCTGTAGCTTGAGTGTTTTCGGCATCAGCAGAATCAGTAGCTCCGCTCTCTTCACTAGCAGCAGTTCTAGTGACAACATCATCGACTGCTTCAGTAATCACAGCATCATCACGCTTGATATTAGCAACATTTGTTTCAAAAGAGTTGGTTGTATTAATATTAAATGTAATGTCAGTGGCAATAACTGGGCCATGGCCTAAAGAAAGAGGACCACCAAAAACGGAACCGGTACCTCTAGTGAGTTTTAGACCA
The DNA here is from genome assembly GCA_030579935.1 of Ambrosiozyma cicatricosa. NCBI lineage: Eukaryota > Fungi > Ascomycota > Pichiomycetes > Pichiales > Pichiaceae > Ambrosiozyma > Ambrosiozyma cicatricosa. The sequence continues at coordinate 21,765 of JAKTRY010000351.1, read as the reverse complement.
TTTGATTCAGATATAGAGGCACTTTGAGCAGATTCGACATATGATGGTGTGTCTGGAGTAGGATTGAAGGCCGTGGCAAGAACAGAAAGAGATAAAAATAATTGAACACAGGAAATTAAGTTCATGATGCTTGATTGTGTTTGTATGCAGTGTATTTGCCCTTGTCTTTTTTTCAACAAAAACGCAGTGATTGAGGTATTGATTGTGTTTGGCTAATGTATCAAATTTTGGTGATAAATATTAGAGACAAATTACCAACTTCGAATATCTGGAATTTGATCACCTTTTATAAGGAAGTTGGTCACCGTACCTTAGCATGACGTACCAAACAAATTCACCTTTAAGGCACCATCGTTACCACAATGTAAAAGTGATTGATGAAGGCACGAAAGAAGAATATATGTTTCACAAACAGGACACAACATAAAAAGCGTTGATCAAGCTCATCATTTTTCCCAAAAATAGTATATTTTAATGGCTTCTTCGGTTTCGCTATTGAACTGGGTGACCCTTTCAGGTGTCTAAGCAATTCGTATTAGAGATTGAAACTGAGGAATGGGTTCGGTGCAAATTTGATTGGATAACCAATTGAATGAACATCACCAAGATATTTTCTTAATTGAATTGTTTCAGAAATTGTTAGCGAGCCTCCTATTGAAACTTCACATATGCATAATCGAACATTCACATTGACAAAAAGAACCGTATCCGAACACCGAACAGGATCTAGAGGGAATTAAGGCAGACCATGCATTGAGGCCGGTAATGTTGAAAAGCAAATAAATGGTTATCTCCCTGAACAATTGATCACTCTGATTCAAAGGCGGATTCCGTTTCCAGAAGTCATCCAAGTTGAGAATAGCAATCTGTGATGTACCGCACATATAGGGAATGCTGATGTTGTTGTTAGTCTATGTTTGTGTCAGAATTTCTTTGTATCTACCAGTGGATTGTCATTAAAATGTGTGGAGACAACATGTGTGCTTGAAACAGGAACAGATGTTTTGGTTCTTGTGCTTTGAAGTTTGAGATTTGGTGAATTTTGCCTGACTTGCAAGTTTGATGTTGAAATTTCATAGCGCACGCACGTCGCACACGTCATCGGCGCGTTTAAAATATGTTCCGGCCGAGCCCAGCTCACTCCACTAGATCGAATTTAGACAGTACAGAGTGTTAACTGACTATTTACTCGTACACTTGCACTTAAGGATTTTCCATAAAAATGTATAATGCTGAAGTCAACAGTTGCTCATATAAAATAAAGTAATGGATTTAGTTGAGAAGTGTAATTTAAAAATTGGGACGGTCAAGAAATCAGAAAGTTGGATATAGTAAACACAAAATGAAAATGAAAATACCAATTTGACTCGAATCATGAAATTATATCATCCAGCAATTAACCTTCGTCTTAAAAGCTTAAAAAGGAAAAAATAATATACCTTAGAGCTGAAGACCCCGTAATCAGCACCATCAGCTTGGCGATTCCAGAATGACCAAGAGCCCAGAAGTTATTTTCAGTCAATGACCGACCTTCAGAATACAACTTACTGGTGTAAGGTGGATGACTACCAAGTACTAATTGACCTTTAGAAGCAACAAAACAAACTGCATCAAATTAATTGTGCAAAAAAAAAAAAACGTTAGAGTGGAAATGGGGTAACGCAAGCACCAGTGAAGGATCCATTATTGTCATATCCAAACCCAACAACTCGAGCTAGATCATTGTATCTGGTACGTCTCTCTTTAAAACACAATATCTGATCACCTTTGAATTTCATCCTTGGAAAGTTGGGAATGGTTGACCAGCTTCCTGATCATTGTTGTGGTCCTTCAGGCTTCTTGATCTTTTCTGACCCAGATCGGTTGGTAATTCTGGGAAATCAAAAGTGTAGAAGAGGTTGGTTTTCAGGTGGCGTTGCGGCTGATTTGAGCAGTTTTAATTGGTTGGGCTCGACTCAGACCAGGCCCTGCTCACAAATTTTCATTTCGCCAAATCTAATCTATTTATAAGAACTACGCCTGAGCTAGCTTAAATTCGGGGCCAGAACAACGTCTTCGTTTTCTATCACGTTTCGTATACTCCTACTTTGACTCCATTCCCAAACTCCAAACATCACACTCTACTAATTGCACTGATGAATACTAGTCAAATCATCGATTAAGCATCAACACACGCAAACTTTGATGAACAATATGATCTGACCATTTTGATATCATTTTTCAGGCTCAATATACATACACTCTCGGTATACTGTTGAAAATTCCAGGTAATTTACCAAAAGGAAACAGAATCTTCGATTTGTGATACGGGATAAATGTTGTCAATTTGCATTACTATTACTATGACGAAAGTTCATCCTCCAAAATGACTTTGTTGAAGCGGTTACGTCGGATAGATGAATCAAGACTCCATTTTTTGCGAGCTTCGTTAACTTGCAAACCATCTGACTGAGATCGACTGTCGCTGAAGCTATGATCGATTAAATGGCTGTTTTCGATCTTCTATCGGTTGAATGAGAAATTACTGGCTGAGCTTCTGATGTTTAACATCGCTTGAATTTTCTTCATTTTACAAATTACAGTATATGGGTTGTCACTTGACCATATTTATCAACATGTTATGTTGGTCTTTCAAAGCATGAAAAAATTGGAATAGCTGGTACCATGTACAAGTTATATTTAAGAGAACCACTTGCCGGCAATCAACAATGGTTGGGTTTTCTTGTTCACATGGCATTTTAAATCCAATATCAATTTGTCTATTACCATCATCCCCACACTCTTCTTTGCTTAACGCGTTATATTTCAGTTATCACTTTTCACAAATACAATTACAATCAAATCACTATGGTGTCTTTAACTTATGCTCAATTAGTTTTCCTATGTTCCAGTTTGGTTTCTGCAGCCATTGAACAGCCTGAAGCCCTTGATAAGAGGGGAGTCCACGTTGTTACCAACTCAAGTGTTTTAGATGGAACACCTAGAGATTATAAGAGAGGAGTCCATATTGTTACTAATTCAGATATTTTAGATGCAGTCCCTACACTTGACAACATTGAGAAGAGAGGATTCGATCATTTTACCAACACAGAGATTACTGACGGCATTACTTTAACTGATTCACTTGCAATTCCTACAGATGATATCTTCGAGAAGAGACAACACCATCATATTATCAACTCAGAGATCGACAAGAGAGGAGTTCACGTTGTTACAAACCCAGAGATTTTTGGGTATGGCCATGGTTTAACAGATTCTAACATTGATAAGAGAGAAGTCCACGTTGTTACAAACTCAGAGATTCTTAAATATGGCCATGTTTTAACTGATTCGCCTGCAACCACCACACTTGATAACATTGATAAGAGAGGATACGACCATTTTACGAACTCGGATATTACTGATGCCAGTACTGTTACAGGTGAACATGACTCAGAACATGTTGAGAAATTTGCACGTATTCTCGGAAATCCAACTGATCATCCAGATCAATCTCAACTTTACATTGACCCACAAGATTTTTTAACAGAATTTCCAACTAGTGTCTTAGACTCATACCGTAGTCAAGCTAGTGCTAGCCACCCTCGCAAGATTCATGTTCCAATGAAACATGATCCTGCAAAGTTAGCCAGACGTGGTGTTTCCGCTAGTTCGAGCAAAGCTGCTCCTAACTCAAGTCTAGCTCCTTCTGTCTCAAGTCAAGATGGTGCTTTTGGTTCTCTACAAGCAAGTTTTGCTGTTTTTGGTCTAGCTGTTGCTGGTTGTATGGCTCTTCTCTTATAAGAAATTTGTTGATGTCAATGCTTAGTTTTGTTTTTCTTCCTTTTTAGTGCATGCACCTTTGGTTACATTGTTTTTTTTTATTTTTCCTATTAGTTCTTTGATTTATTGTACGAGACTTGTTGGTTATATTCTCGTGTGTCTTTTCCGATTTAAATTTCTATTGTTCCGATTTTACTATTGTTAACTTATGATCTTTTCTTTCCTACTTTTCGTTCTTTTATTGATTATAAACTACTTTTTCACGATTTCTATCAATTGTTTTCTATGTTACAAACTCAAGGAAATTTACAGGGTTGTTAAGAGCATGCATAATGAGATTTCAAGCAGTCTTGGCTTATAGGCGAAATTGGTCATATAAGCGTCAAAAATAAGAGAGAATCTTAGAACTGAATAATTTCATGTTTTTTAAAATTCAAATTATAGAAGAAAAACTAAAACCAACAATTTACAAAACCGCACCTCTATTTTGTTTTCTGTCAACTCTATAATTGTTCCACAGCAAAATGGCCGGAACACAAATAATCAAAACGCAAGTGAACCATCTCTTTGAGAAACAGCCCATGCCTTCTTAATAGCTTTTCTGATAGGAGAACCTTCCCAGTAAGTTAGTTGGACAGTGTAACCACCCATATAAATCTTGTGATAATCACCTTTGGATTCTGCAGGCAAATGGTCCTTTAGCATATTTGGGAATGTGTTAGTGGAAATAGCGGCTAAAACAGCAGTACCTAATGAACCACCTAAAGAGTAAAACAAACAGGTCAACGACAGCATCATTGGAACATCATTCAAGTCACCAGCGGCCGTAGCAGCCATATCCCAACAAATTAACAACGTTCCTCCTCCAAAAGCAATGAAAATCTGACACATAATGATTAAGCCAACTGCATAATCATCACCTTTGAAACGAATCATTAACCCTGTGCCGATTATCATTAGTGGGAATCCGATGAACAAAGCAGTGTATTTGAAAGTTTTCACGATTGATCCAGATACCAATGATAACTGACCAAAAGCAAGAACCAACGTTGAAGATTTGAGTCATGTATCCTGCATGTGTTGTGGGCATTTTCTAGACAACCACGTTGAAGTTGTAGAAATATTGATCCCAGCACATGAACGAAAAATCAACAGCTGCTGTACAGATACAGGCCCCAATGACAGTTCTGTTTTTCAATAAACGCCATTTGATGAATTGAGTTCTGGCAAAGTATCTTTCCTAGAGCCAGAAACACGGAAATAGTAAACCTCCGATGATAACCATGACGATGAATTTCGCAGTATTGTACTGTGTCTTTCCGTAACTTTGTAAAGAAAATGGTAAAAGGAATAGAACAAATGCAGCCATCAATAGAGCAGCGCCAACAACATCAGACTCGTGTGCATAGTAAACAATAGATTGCAAGATGGTACGACCAGATTTTGTCTTCTTTAAAATGCCTTTCTGGTAAGTTTTTCTTTCAGAAAATTTGAACAGGATGACTAATGGCAAAAACACAGCTGGCATGATAAATGCAAAGGAATAATAAACCCATCTCCAACATGGATGTTTAATGTACTGAGTTGCAGCCAAAGAACCAGTGAATGCTGTAATGATGAACACAGTGGTGCTGAAAGCAAATGCAAAAGCTCTATTTTCCAAACCAGATGTATCAGCAATGAAAACATCCATGATTAAGTAAAGTGCATTATAAGCAATCCAGTATAGCACATATCCAGTGGCATAACTGCTTGGACCCTTGCATGAACCAAGGACAACGATACCAATTTCGAACACGACAAGAAATACAAACAAACCTTCAGTACGACCCCATAATGTAATCAATTTTGCAATAGGTAATTTCAAAACACTACTAATGATAGTTGCCAAAATATTAGATGTTGTAACCTGGGGTGCTTGTTGGAATTAATTATAACCAAGATAGATCAAGTTGCTGCTGATTGAACCATGGAAAGCCAACATGAAAAAACATAACCAGATCCAAGCATATGTTGCAAAAACAGCTTTCCTAGACCGCACCAATTCCATCGCTTCCATGTTCTTGGTACCTGTATTGGCACTTGGTTTGACGGATTCGGATGACCCATCTTGAGATAGTACATCGACTCCATTCTCCAATTTGCCTGCATCTGATGAACATGATGATGGTTGATAAAATGGCTTCTCGGTATCATTCGAAGCTTTTATGTTTCTTTGTGACTCTGTTGGTCCTTGAATGTCGCTGATGATGCTTTCAATTCCGGTATTGACATGAGTACCTAGTTTTCCATCTGTGGTTTGATTCAGGCCAGCACTCATTGTTAAGAAAAGTGATGGTTCATGTAACTTGTTAGCCGATCAGGAACAGGAAGACGAATATGCAACATTACAATGTGGTGAATTTGAATGGGTTTTATAATGATCTGAGTATGACTTTCACAATAAGCACTTGGTTGACTCTTCCGGTTTTCTTTTTGGCTAGAGGAACACCGTGACACATGACCATATAAGAAACAGGGTATCTTCGCTTCAAATATCACTCCGGTAGACTTAAGGCAATTAGCATGATGACTGACGTTTACATACGATAACCAGCATGTTATGTGACCTGTACGTTGGGGAATTTGTGCAGTAATTGAAATTTCAAGTAAAAAGACAGCACAAGAATTCCTAAAATTGCTAAAATTTATCAAATCGATCACATCATCTTTTTTTATCAGAGCGAGCTAGCTGCAGCATGCACGCGCATGTGACGGGAATGGCATCTTTTACTGATCAAAGATCTTAGATCGATTAATCAGATCGATTCAACTGAAATACATATCGATATATGGCACATGCATGGTTAAAAATTCTACTCCAAATGTTTTTGGCGTTCATCAAACACTGTCAAAAGGTATATGTTTTTAACATTGACGATACTCTACCAGATTATATTGCGCTTGCAACTTCTATCGAAGTTGACATGAGGTATATCGACGGGTTGATGGAACATTGCATTCGATTGAACGTTTTGAAGGTAGACAAATTCTATTTAAAAGATGAAGATGTTGGTTCGCTGATTAAGACACTGAACATGTTGATGAAAAACAGATCAATGAGAAAAGTGGAGGGCCAATTAACATTGAAGTTGACGGTCACGTCTTGATTTAGATCTACTAGTGAAGACAATTCCCGATTGATTACTGCATTTTTCAATGTGATATCTGAAAACTGGAAGGAGTTACGTGTTTTCATTTTCATTTACCAATATGGCTCTCCAATTTCGTAGCAGCCCAGCTTTCAGAAATTTGTTGATTACTCAGTCTCGGTGGAAGTTGAAGAAGATTTAAGAGATGACCATGTTACAAATCTAGAATACACCAACAACATTCCCGGTTTACATTCTCTCATTGTCAAATCTTCTCATAAGCAATGCTCACTGTTTCGAATTAAACATTTACTTTCATTAAAGAAGTTGGCAATTAGGGACGTACTTCTATATGAGACGTTTTTCAGTTCCATGCCTGATACTATCGAATTTCTGGAAGTCAGAGTGGTTAAAGATATTGATTATGCCATAGCATTGCCCTCACGTCCTTGAAAAATCTGAAGATGACACGCTGCTGTGTTCCTAAAATTAAGAATGCCTCCAATTTAAAGAAAATGTTGGAAGTTGAGATTATTTTTGAGAGCTTTTATTTAATTATGGCCAAGGACATAACAGTTGAAACAAACTCTGACATTGTGCAGTCCTCCCTTTTCAATATAACGAAATTATCGATTCAAAATCTTCAACGATTCCGAGGTAAAACTTTCAAGATTTCATCTGGCAATTTTCCCCACCTTAAAATTTGGAGATGTATACCCCGGAGTTTATATTTTTTGATTCAACCAATTCACCACCTCTAGAGCGGCTTGAAATTTCACCCTACTCCATATCTGATCAATTACCCCACACCTTGAAATGTCTAAATCTTGATTTTTGTATGGATAGCATTGACAACCCAGTTGAGTTTTGGCAAAATTTTATTATCCCACTGAACGGTTTATCAGAATTGACCTTACGTTTCGATATGCAGGATTCAGATTTAAGCAGATTTCAATTCCCAGAAAGTCTTTGTGCTTTGACTATTTTTTATGGTGACGATGAAGATGCTGATTTGAGAGGCTTCGGAAATTTCAAGTTCCCTGTATTAGGTCAATATTTAGGCTACTTTTCATTGATTGGAGTTGCGGGCAGGCTCTCTTTTGAAAAAGATATCAAAGGAAGAACTATCCTTACCATAGCAGATTCCGCATACGAAGATTCCGTGTTTATTGGAGAAGTTAACACTTACCGTGATTGGATTGGCCAATGGTACCAAATAGGGGCAGTCCGTATAATTATAAAAGGAAAGTTGTGGATCTGTGAATTAAAAACATCGCATAATGTTCAGAACCCCGTCAATACTTGTATGTTTCTCCTTCAATTGCAATTTTTATTTTGAGTCCGAATTTATAGCCTATCATTGGAAAAAATATGTTCCAAAATTAGCCTAGTGTCACACAGACATCACTTTAGAGTTTACAAATGACAATCCTACAATTCTTAAGAGCAACCCATGTCTCAAAAACTTGGTTTATATATAAACAAAACCTTATGTCGATATTGAACATACACGAACTTTTAGCTACGTAGGGGAAAACCCACAAAACTACATGCTATATATGTAACATCAGAAAGTCCCAACAAATCTCAGTACAATACCTATAATAACCGAATAACCGAATAACCGTATAAAAGAAAACGAACCAAGACAAGAAAAAAAAATGCTGTTAACAGCCAGATAAATCAAAATTTGCAGAATACATGATTTTGCAACTAAATGGCCTTTGCCAAACCGACAGCATGCTTGCCTAAATCGTAAACGGAGTAGTATTTTCTCAAGAAAGCGTCACCAATAATTGCCAGTGGGCCAATAGGAGCTGGGAAATCCATTGGAATGAACGCAGAGACACAAGAACCTGAGACTTCCAAGGTATAGTCAAATGGAGAGATCGTGAAATTGTAGCCATTGAAATTGAAACCCAAATCAGGTAAACTGTCTCTCTTGGCACAATCGATTGTGTATTGGCCAGACCATGATTTTTCAGCACCGATTTCAGCATTCAAAATCTCAGCCAATTGTGAAGGCAATGCAATTAAAGAAGTACCAGTGTCAATGGCTGCACCGTAACCTTCCAAGTTGGCATAATCATCACCTAATCTCAAACCATCTAGCTTCACTTCCCAATAAGCCTTTCTTCTCACAGGTAACCATGTAATCTTTCCAGTGAATTTAGATTTATCAACGCCACCAAAAGTAGCAACACCACCTTCTTCAGAAATTGAGGTGTCACCCAAATAGAAAGAGAATTGTGGTTCATCTAGTAAACCTTCGTTAATAGCATTGTAAATAGGTGGAACCATATGATTGACAGAGATGGTGTCATAAGCAAGACCCAAAATACCGTCAAATTTACCGAAGGCAAATGCCAAACCTGGCTCTGACGTGGCTTCAGCAAAGTCCTGCTTTGGAATAGTCAAATCACCCAAGCTTAAAGTGTCTTGTGAAACAAAGCCCTTCATAGAACCTGAGCCATACTGGATAGAAAACTCTGTGCCGTTAGCTTTGTAAGTGGAAGAGAAATCATGGTGGTACTTTTGGTGTAAGAAACAAGCAATTGAAGTACATCTGTCACTTGGAACCCACAAGTTAGATGAACCAGTATCTAATATAACCTTAAATTTCTGTGGTGGAGTGCCCAATGTGATTTCAGTGAAGTATTGAGCATTCAGGTAGTTGGTCAATGGAGCATCGTGACCAAGAATATCGATATCAGTGGAACTTGGTTCAACAAATGGAATGAAGGCATGTTGTTTCCCGTTAGCATCACCATTACCGGAGACCAATTCATCATGCTTATTGAAAGTATCAATGTACTTATTTCTCAAAGAATCAACATATTGGGCAAAGGTCACATCCTTGTAAGTATCGGACATAGGGTGTTTCTGCAATTTTACAGTATGGACTTTTGCTTCTGTTGGAGAAGCAGCAGATAGCAACAATAATGCCAGAGTTGATAATTGAGTCAGTGAGAGGTTCATGATTCTAAATATTCTTTTGAATTGATAGTTAACAGGGAATTTGAAGAAGAATAATGGGTGGCAAAAGGGTAACAGTCATGATGAACCATTTTCTGGGGAACACTACCAGATTCCCAACGCCACTGTTATCGTTATCTGCATGTGTGATCCACTTACGTGAATCGACGCGTTAAGCGTCGATAAATCGACCATGCACGTGATTTTTGTGATTGCCGGTCAATAGTCACGTGGATTATTACACCCGACCAAAAGAACAAACTGGCTGCAACATGATCAGCCAGTGTCACTACTGCATACGGGGTGCTGTGTTGGGTAGTGACGTGCGGCTGTCGGTGGCAGGGCAGGCAGTCCAGGCAGGGTAAGTACCCAGAGCACTGTGTTTAAGTGTTTAAGAGCAAGTGGTGTGGCGATAAGATGATCTGGAGACTCCAATACTCTCTCGTCTCAGAGCTGTTTTATATACTTTTTTGCCAAAGACATCTCAATACATCAAAATGACAATAGATACACTGTCCTCGTCAATAGGGTATGTCTCTTGCAGTTTCATTAACTTTATCTACTTTATCGTGCCATTTTTACTAACCTCCATTTTGCCCAAAGAGCGCATGGCTCATGGGCATCTGATTCACAGGGATAATCGTCTCAAACAGCAAAACGCTGTCTACCAATCAAACTTTCTACTTCCGAAATCAAGCTTCTACGACGTTAGGATAACTGTCGGGTATGTATCACCAGAAAGTGCTTTGTTGAGTGTCAAAATCCATGTTTTACTCAGAAATAGACTTCAAAGGGGGAAAAGGCCAGTCTCATGATCTGACTTGGTGGGTAACGAGATGTTGCCCCTTTTGTTTGACACCCAATTGCAATCAAACTTACATTATGGATTTCGAAATATACTAACACATAATCGTTACATATTGATTGAACCTGAATCAGACATTGGCAGTTAAAGGACTTAATTTGCAAATCAACAACTTCAAACTCTGTCTACTTCCCGACAAACAGCTCTTTGAATAGTATCTCTTTTAATCAGCCTCGAAAATCACAGAAAGAACAACTACACCAACACAAGTTTAACAGCAATAACTACACTTCAAAACACAACAGCAGAGACAATATAACAGACACAACAAATAGGCATGGCGACGATGATCATGAGAACGAAACAAGCAATAATAGCATGCAAAGGCAAAATGCGATCAAATCAAGTAAGCTGACAACAACAGTGGCGAAGTTCCAGGATTGCCCACGGTGTATTAAAGAGTTAGATGACGTGATTGTCGTTGGAAGTTTAGCCAACACCACAAGAAATCTGGCTGCAGCAAACTCACGTGTTGCCCAAGTTCTGAGTAATTCAAACACCGAACGATATGAGAAGACAATGAAAGGCCTGTTTGGGGTGTGTGTCAGAGATACTGGTTACACTGAGGATGTTAACGTTGGATCATTGATAAACAACTCTGTCAACATTTTCAAGCAATCAAACTCACTTTATCAATCATATGTGTGCAATAATGATCATAAGTTATACCTCATGGATATTGTCAATAGATCGGGAGTGGAGTTGAATTCTTTTCATAAGATGGACTTTGCACTGAACCATTCTGCAGTGTCACCAGACAATAAAACTTTGGTTGTGGTAGGTGACAACTCTAAATTTTACTTGGTGCACCCTGAGGATGATTTCGACAAGAACAAAGAGTTTATTCAAACGAATTTGGACTCTGGATTTTCAATTGACTTCAATACATCAGGCCTGCTCTTTTCAGTTTGTTTTCAAGCGGGAGTGAATCAAGTTTACGATATCAGAAACACTTCAAAACCAATACATGAAATATATTCAACCCGTAAGAACAACCAAAGTGGAGCTTTCAGAGTTTGTAAATTTACTAAGAATACAGATGACCTGTTGTTCATCTCTGAACACCAATCCAGAGTTCATATGGTTGACGCAAGAGATTTTATGACACATCAAGTTGTCGTGTTGCCGAAAATCGTCCATGATTACAGAACAGGCACTTACAACCAACCAATAGTGAAACAATATGATGAACTAATGAACATGACAGAGATGTATGATCAGGAAATTGAGTCAATGTATTACACAAGACATCCATCTACATTTTCATCCAGAGTTGATTCTTTCAGAGGCAGCAGATTTTATGCCAATCCCCAAGTAGCAAGACAAGCGAGAGCTCAAGCAGGTTATCCAGATTTTGATGAATTGGAAAGAGTTGCATTCACAAGTAATGCTGAATTGGAAGGACCTGATTTCTATTTGAGTTCAGAGATTGACATTATTGGTTTGGAAGTCTTAAACTGTGATTACTATTCAAGAAACAGTTCTTTGATTATCGGTTGTGACGATAACGGTTTGGTGAAGTGGGATATTGACAGTTGGAAAAGAAGATGCTTTCCTACGTATGAATGGGCTTGATTTTTCTTGGTGCTTATATTTCAAATTTTATTCTTTTTCTTTCATTTTTGTTTTGGATGGTTTTTATTTTGGTTTAATGCTGCATGATGCACATCGGATGGTCTTTTTTTCTTTCATTCGCTTGATCTTGATGATTGGTTATAAATGATTTGTTTTGTGCTACTATATGGCAATTTTATATTCCACGGTAACTTGGTTTTCCCCAACTATCTATAAAAGGTTTTGTCTACGGTGTTCTTTAGTTGCTTCTATGACTGCGCCATTTGTGATGGTATACTTGATCTAGCTCATTAATTCCTAGTTCAATATTCACAAGATACTTTGGTTTTCTCTAACTCTTTCCCTATATTTCCTATTTGGCTGATAGCTTAATTTTTTCCACTTTATGTGTTAACGATTGTGCCTTTTTAAATTCGCACTGTTACAGTAGCAAATTGATACTAATCTATGTCTTATTCTCCTTTTTTTGTATGTGTGACCAATTTCTTCCAGTGTTTACTTTTCTCTTTTACTCTTTTCTTCACGTTTTCACTTTTAATTCTTTTTCAAGTTAATATCCTAATGTTTAACTCTGTCATGAAAAAAAAACAAGAAATGAAATTCGATTAATGTACAAAATAAAATTAACATATGATAAATCAACAAAAAAAACTCCATGTTTATCTGTAAAATTGAGGTCTGTTAACATTCAAACCATACTCATTAAGAGCACTACTTAAATCTTCCATCGTCAAAACAACTTTCTGTTGACCTTGAGATCCACCACCGGTACCCAAATTAGCATTAGTATTAGTACCGGAGGCAGCTTCATTTGCACCTGAACCGGCAACAACTGAACCAGAACCAGCATCAGCACCGGTAGAAGCACCATTAGCATCAACGTTACCACCCGCAGCGCCTGTATCCTCGCCATCATTAGTCTTCCCTAAAGCTTGAGAAGCCGTTGCCATCATCAAAGCTTTAGATCTTGCCGTTGGATTAGAGGCATTGTAAACTGCCGAAGAAGACCGGATTCTATTGAACTCAAAGGCATTATTAGCGATATCAGAGACAAATTTTTGAGTTGCTAATGATAATAATTTAACTATCTTGTCACCATTTTTGGAATGTTGTAAATTCAAACCGTTCTTTGAAAGATAATATGTTGCCACTGCTGGTGGTATAATTGGTGTAAAATCAGGGTCAGACATCAAGTCTAATATCTCTGATAACGTTTTATCTTGACGTGTGATCTCTGGTAAATGTGGTTGAGCTTGCCCTGGAGTATCAGTTGGGTTTGATTGATTTGAATTTGTTTGTTTCTCTTCAGTGGCATCATCATGTTTTCTCTTCTTTGGATTGATGACACCCCCATCTCCTAAACCATTCTTGTCGGATGTACTCGTGATACCACTACCACCCTGTTGCTGCTGCTGTTGTTGTTGTTGTTGTTGTTGACTGTTATTATTGTTCTGTTCACTTTGTTCTTGTTGTTCCTCGTCTTGTTCTTGTTCCATCAGTTGGTCAACATCATTTGCAGAAAACACGTTGTTTCCATTTCCATTGCCATTTCCGTTTCCTTCATCTGTGTTGTTGGCTTGATTTGGAAGTGATTCCATGATTGTTTTGTTCTATAATGTATTGGAATTCCTGTTCCGGTATGTATAAGTATCGTGGGATGATTGTGTAAATTGCTTCACCAGTGGCAATTGTCAATATCACCCTGTCACACCCTTCAACATTTGTCATGTCTTCGAGTCCAGAGCGTGAAATGATTCCACTCAGAGTCTCAGAGTCTCAGAGTCTCAGAGTCTCGGTTCAAGTCGCACTGTCGCTGACAAAATTCGAAATTTGTATGCACTCTGCATTGGTAATCGATATCGCGGGCAAAGTAAATTTGTGTGGCAATGTGTATATTATGTGGCAGGCCGAATCAGAATCCAGAATCCAGATCTCTAGAGTCTAAGGCCGAGGACAAGCGCTCTTTCAGCTGCTCGTTTCCCAAATTTCAACAAGTATATAAACAGACGTATTTCCTTCCTCAACTACTCTACCAGAAACGTCTCCAATAACTTTCGACTTTTGCTTAATATTATGCTCAAACAAGCAATGAAATCACACTATCAATACTTAGTCATCGGAGGTGGATCAGGAGGCGTTGCCTCAGCAAGAAGAGCCGCCAAATACGGTGCATCAACATTACTAATTGAATCCAAAGCCCTGGGTGGAACCTGTGTCAATGTTGGTTGTGTTCCAAAGAAAGTCATGTGGTATGCCAGTGACATGAAACATCATTTGGATTTGGCTAAAGATTACGGGTTTGAATCAGTTGATCCTAAACAAGGTGTCAGTTTTGAATTCAATTGGTCCGCTTTTAAATCTAAGAGAGATGCTTATGTTAAAAGATTAAATGGAATCTACGAAAGAAACTTAACCAAAGAAGGTGTTGAATACTTGTTTGGTTTTGCTAGATTTACAAAGGATGGTAAGGTTGAAGTTATCCATAAAGATGATCAATCCCAAGTTTCTACTTTCACAGCAGACAATATCTTGATTGCCACAGGTGGTGCTCCAGTTTTCCCAACTAATGTTCCGGGTTATGAATTAGGTATCTCATCAGATGGCTTCTTCCAGTTAGAAAAACAACCTAAGAAAGTTGCCATTGTTGGTGCTGGCTACATTGGTATTGAATTGGCTGGTGTTTTCAACGGTTTGGGCACTGAAACCCATTTGATCATTAGAGGAGATACTGTTCTAAGAAGTTTTGATCAAATTATTCAAGATACAATCACAACCCATTATGAAAATGCAGGTATTAACATCCACAAGCAAAGCAATGTTTCCAATATTGAAAAGATTCCAAATTCAAACTTGAAGAAAGTGACATTAACAACAGGTGAAACATTAGAGGTTGATGAATTGATCTGGACAATTGGTAGAAGATCATTGATTGCAATTCAAACTGAAAACATTGGACTGAAATTAAACTCAAAAGATCAAGTTATCGCTGATGAGTTCCAAAGAACCAACGTTCCAAACGTTTACTCACTGGGTGATGTCGTTGGTAATGTTGAATTAACACCAGTTGCAATTGCAGCAGGTCGTAAATTATCCAACCGTTTATTTGGTCCATCAATCTACGCTCAACAAAAACAAGATTACTCGAATGTTCCATCAGTTGTCTTCTCACACCCTGAAGCCGGTTCCATCGGTCTCACTGAAAAACAAGCCATTGAAAAATATGGTGCTGATGATATCAAGGTTTATAGATCTAGATTCACTTCTATGTACTATGCTATGTCTGAACATAAGTCACCAACAGCTTACAAATTGATTTGTTTGAAGAGTGAAAATGAAAAGGTCTTGGGTTTGCATATCGTTGGTGATTCATCTGCTGAAATTCTGCAAGGTTTTGGTGTTGCTATTAAGATGGGTGCCACTAAGGCTGATTTCGATAGTTGTGTTGCTATCCATCCAACTTCTGCTGAAGAGATTGTCACTTTGGTTTAAATGAGTTAACCTGGTTTCTGCTATCTCATTGTGATTTATGACACTTTGATGGTTTACATAAATTTTTTCATCTTCTCTTTTTCAAATTGTGCTAATTAATTTCTTTTTTGGAGCTACCACATGCATTTGTCATTTTCTTATATAAACTTAGCTTCCAAGCTCTTTGTTCTTTGCAATTTTAATTTACTTTTCAATAGTTTAGAACCTCTATATTATAAATGTAATTCGGAAATTTGAAATATTGGCCAATTATACCAGTAATATTCTGGGAATTAACACAACTTATGAATTGAAAAGAATGTGTATGATTTAAAAGCTGAATTAGCATGGGCATTTGAATTTAATTGTCAGTTCTAATATAAGGGCTTATGGACTGGATGTCAGTAATAGACAATTGGTAAATGCATATAATCTAAAGACTATTAGAAACACACACTGATGATAGTTATGTACTTCTGCTCCTCTTATTGAACAGAGAACCAACCATCACATCAACTGGGTTTAAAAAACTAAAATTTAAAAAAAGTTTGAAAGAAATAGAAATGAGAAATTTGAAAAAGAGAAAGCCATAAAGTAAAATCAAATAAATTGTAAAAGCAGTGATCATTTTATAATGTGAGTAAACACTGCAAAGCATCAAACAAATGAAGAAGACGAAAAGGAAGAATTCAAAAAGAGAATAAGATAGCAGTATCGTTGATAAAAAAATATGAAACATAAGCATAAATCTTGACGTCAAAAGATCAAGAAAACTCTGTGAAAAAATAAAGAGGCATTAATTAACAAAAGAAACTGCTTTATAAAAGAAAGAAGATGTGTAAAAAAACATTGAAATTGAAGAACTAACAAGTAAGCAAAGAAAAAGAAAAATGCGGAAAGGGAGGGAAAAAGAGTGGTCTTCTAAGTAGAAAGAAGAGAATAAACAAATAAAATAAAAGGGGTAAAAAAACAGCTAGTCTGGCCAGCATGCTCCATAACAACTGACAAAGCCAAGAATCACCCAAGAAACAAAAAAAAAACTCAATCTTTCTCCTTCATAACCTGTTTGACAGGTTCAGAAACACCAACATACAAGTTATGTTCCTGGATATATCTGATGACGGAATTAGGCAACAAGTATTGAACAGACATACCTCTTCTAATAAACAATCTAACTTTCGTAGAAGAAATATCGTTATAGATCAATTGTTTGATAACCAAGATATTTTTTCTGTGCTCATACATGATATCATGACTCAACAAGAATGAACGAACATCAGAACCAGTTCTTTCGACAATCAAACAACCATAGTTGCCCAAGATATGATGCAGGTCCTCTTCGGCCCAAACGTTTGGTTCACCCATACTTTCAATCAAATCACCACCTGCTAACAACATAATCTTGACACCGACTTTTTCTTTGGAATTCTTGTTCTTGTAAACACCACCTCTCTTAATATTGATTTCCTCATTGAAATGATCCAAGACTAATGCTGTTCTGGTATACTTAGGTTGTAAAGATTCCCAAGCATCAACCATCAACCAAGATGAAGTTCTTTCACACGCCAACTCACCCATTCTAACACGATGATGAGAAGGAGCTAAACCTTGTTTCTTATAATTATCTGAAACTGGTGAGTAAAATCCGCCAATGACTTCAAACCTAGTTGATTCTCTAATTGAATCCAACGCCATCTCAAACATTCTCAAATGAAGATACGTGATTGGTGAAAAGGAACCGCATGCAACAATAACCAATGGGAACTTAGTTGGATCAGTTAAATGAGTCTTTAAACGATGTGTTGGGAAAGTGTAATTTTCCAGTGTTTTAGATTGTCGTTGAACTCCGTGAGGAACTTCTTCTAAATCGGCGATTTGATAAGAGTGAATTCTTGGTAAATTTGGAGGCATTGGACCCGGAGTATTGAAAGAATCTGATCTTGATTTAGCATTTCTCACACCACACGTGGTTAGTGTGGGTTGACTAGTAGACAGTTTACCAGATGATGGAGCAGATGATGATGATGGATTCACCTTGGAGGTAGTATTTCCTATTGTTGGAGTTGTTGTGGCGGAACTAACGGCAGTGTTCAAATCGGGCACGGTACTACTATCACTGCCAATCACTGGAACGGACTCGCCTTCACCGACGTGCGGACTGGAACCCAAACCCTCGTGACCAGTAAACTGTTGAACTTCTTCATCGCCATCACTTGAAACAACTGAACCATTTTCACTTTCGCCATCCAGTAGTAATTCATCACTGATATCAGTTTTATCATCTTCTTCACTTGAACTAAAAGGTTGTAATTCTGTTGGAATCTTTGGAATTTTGTGTTTAACGTGTGATTGAGGAGACTTGATTCTGGGCGGAGTTTCTACGGAGAACTCAGTTCTTCTTGCGCTCGTTTGTGAAGCTGCGTGATGTGAATGAGAGTGATGGTGATGGTGGTGTTGATGAGGATTGAGAGATTCATGGGTGATTGGTTGATCTATAGGGGCAAGATAGTCGGCTAGAACATAAGGCTGGATTGGCTGTCTATTTGGTATGAGATTCTGAGACATAGGAGGTTCAATGTCTGGATTCGTTGAAGGAGGTTTGAAGTTTGGGTCGTGGGTTGGGTCCATTTTGTAAGTGGTTTGTGATAGTGATCTAACGGTTGTGCAGAATAGGGAACAGGGGGTGTGAGTCTGTAAGAGATTGTTGATTGAGCAAAGAGGAAAGAGGAGAAGATGTACTGCAAAGGGCAAAAAGAAGGGGAAAGTAAGAGGTTATTATGTTTATAGAGATAGATACATAACAAGATACAAAAAGAGATGGAGTCCACACTTTTTTCAATAATTGATCGACTGACAACTGAGTCACTCTTCTCAATTCTCAATTCTGTTTAGGGTGCTCGATCTGGCTGTCTTCTGTCTCTGTCTTGCCGTTACTTTAACCTTTTTTCTCACAATTTGCACCATTGCGACACCCAGCCAAAATTGCCAAACTCGTTTTCTCCGGTAAAATGTACCGCCACCTCCGCCAGCCCCACGTCGCACTGTACTTGCCCGGCGTCACCCCCTCTCCCACAGGGGGCTCCTACAAGGGCGCCCGTTCCTCCACCACACAGAAGCCCCTTCATGATCAACTGCTCCCACGCCACCTTCGCCACTTCCCGGCCTCTCCATCCGGCCTCCTTCAATTCAACTTTCCCAACGGCGTGTAATCTGTTGTTCAATCCTTGTCTTTCATGTCTTGATTGTTGAACAAATTCTTCATAGACCAGTCCAAAATTAATCATGTCTGAATTGGTCTTATAACAAACTCTGGCACAACAAATCAATAGTTTCAATTCCAATTCACTCAAGCTGTGTAACAATTTAAATGATGAGTTGTTGTCACTGTGTTTCGGAAGGTTAGTCAAGAATTGATTATTGATATCTTTATCTTTTTTGTCTTCATAATCCAATATGAAATTGAAAATGAATGGTTTCAAACTATTTTTCAACGTTCTTATATCTTTAACAGTGTAAAAATTCTTAACTATCAGTTTTCTCAACTCTGATCCATCTTGATCGATCAACTCTTTAATTCTTTCATTGTAGATACTAACAACTTGTATCTCAACTTTATCATTACTGGTAGAATCAATCTTCAACAAATGGAAACACAACTCACAAAACTCATCCAATGTCTTAACTTTATTAATCTGGATAATTCTCTGACTAAAACGACTCTTAACTCTTTTCTCCAATTGTTCACGAACAGTAGTCTTACAAGTAACACCAATAACACAAGTGGCACTCTTTAACCCAATTTCATTTTCTTTCAAACTAACCGAATTTGAACTCTGAGCAACATCAAACAAATTATACAACAACGTTTGTTTTGAATTGCCAGTGAACTTCTCAAACTCGTCAATAATGATAACAATAGCATATCGTCTTAACAACTTGATTGCCTTCATTAAATCCTTCCATCCTTCTTTATCTGTATTCTCATCATCTTCATTATTCAATGAAGGATCAATAACTTTCATGATCCTAGCCATAATACCACTAGTTGTACCAACCTCCAACATGATCTCTTGAGTTAACCCACGACTCATCAAAAACCAATCCAACTGTCTAGCGATCTCTCTAATGGCACTTCCATCATCATCTTGAAACCCACCATTCAACTTAATCGTAATGTATTGATTTCCATATTGGTTTTCAATATCAATCAATGAATTAGATAACATTGTGGTCTTACCAACACCTCTTGATCCCAAAATCAAACATGATTTCGATTCTTTATACTTGATTGTGTTTTCAATGATCTTGAAAACTGAATATTGTTCTTTGTTTAGTTTGTATAATGGAATTTTCACTTTGCCATTGGTTGTTCTGTGACTTAACTTTGTTAGAATTTCGGGTTTGTATCGTTCTTCAAATATTTCATCGTGTTGGTTTGCCAACCGCTGTATCGTCATTCTTTGTTTCTTAGTTTGGTTGTTGGTATGGTCACTTGGACACTTGTAGTAGCAAATGTTTGTTTATCTGTTTGATGGATAATATTCAATCAGGTATAAGTGGGCCTGTTGGCTAGTTAGTATGTTGGCCTATACACGGAAACTGATCATCGTGACATCGCATGTGTGTGCATGCACATGTGTGTAATTTTTGAGAAAAAAAAGCGTAGCGCTCGCTTCGAGTTCAAGATTCTCGATCAGAGAAAAATAAATAGCTATTTTTTGCAGGGATTTAATAGTTTATACAGAACCCTCAATTTATTGTTCGGCTTTAAAAATTATATACCATTCTAGTTGAAATATCTGCCATAATTATATACAAGAAGTGAATTTTTAATAAATTTCAGTATACGCTCGTGCATGGGCATGTGCATGCTCCTCCAGTTAATCTGTCTAGATTTGAATATTTTCATGTAACACGTACAGTAAGTAAATTAAAGAAAATCTCAAATTGGATATATATCCCAAATTATTCATATAAATATTAATTGACCTGGCAATGTTAGAACTAGCACCACTGCACTCACTGGTTAATGTCTAATTTGTAATTTTGCCTCCTGCTTGATCAATGATCGCATGACGTACCTCCCTTTGTACTGCTAGTCTACTATGCTCCGTATCTGTCCTAGCGCCACTGTTAATATTTTCCTTCCATTCCAGTAATCGGCTGATTCGAGCTGCTAAGCTCAAAACTCAGCCAGTTCGCTGTTTTTTCTCTAATTTCTAAATTGTAACTATGTGTACTCTTCTTTCTGATTTTCCCTTTTTTCTCATCTAACTTTCATATTTTAAGACCAAGGTCAATCTATTAAGGTTATTATCCCCCATCCTTCTCAAAGTCTAATACAAATTTATTCAATTTTCTTTTAACTCATCAACTCGGAAGCTTGTATTGATTGATTTAATTTACTTAGAAAGTCACAGGTCACTTCATCAAATCTACGTACAAGGTTCAACTGTTGGATTTTAATATCTACACGCAACTCGCAACATCACTACATTTTGGATTAAGTACTGCTGTTGCTGTCAAGTCCACTGATAAGGTTATACAAACAACTCTTTACACTAACTATACTTATTGGTATGTATCAGCTATGATTTTCTTGACGTAAGAGCCCTTGCATTTGAACCTGGCCGGTTCCTAGTATTTGTGTACACAGATTATAGAAACTATATCACATCTACTGTTACCTATGCCTGTGCTCTGTCTCTACCGGGCAATTCTATGCCATACACAACCTTCGACTTCTATGTCACGTAGTACTCGACTTTTATGTCACAACTTTTGACCGGCTTCTACTAGTTATATATATGCGCCCATTAATTTGAAAAAAAAATATTAGGTATTTTTTTTCACATACGTTTAGTAATCAATTGACTATACAAAGAACAAATAAAGTCAAAGAAAAATAGAAGAAAGTAGAATTTAAATAAATTAAGTTCTTTAGGCACCGATAATAGCCATTAAATAAAAAGGAAGAAAATTAGAACT
>JAKTRY010000350.1:0-26032 GCA_030579935.1 Ambrosiozyma cicatricosa | reverse complement strand
TTATATTTGATTAAAATTAATAATCAGTTTTGACTTCAATTATCAAAAACACTTATCAAAAGTCTCATTTAGACAACCACTCACACATAAGGTAATTGCTACTGTCGAAAGACTTCTTTTAATAGTTTCAACTCCGTTTCTGAGTAAGTCCGAGTCCGAGTCGGATATCGGATGTCCTCAAGGAAAGGACATGGTTTTGTTTTGCCTGCTGCTAGTGTTCCAGACGAACGTGTCAGTATTCCAGTCAATCACTGAGGGGGTATGGATAATGAGAATAATGATCTTGAAAAGAGAATTGATTGACGTGTGACCTGATTCATGGAGAGTGTCTAATACAAGCCTTAGTCGATATACCTAAAGAACAACAACTTTCTTTTTACAAAAGCATCAGAAAGCACCAGAGATCATCACTAAGTTCCTTCAAAACATTGATTGATTCTATTCAAGCAAATTCTTGAGAAGAGAACTGACATTCAAACAGTTCTTTATGATTTGTTGATCAAGACATTGATTGATAGTGGCCTTCAGAACATCATCATGAATGATGTTGGGTGGGAAAAGTTCACAATCAAAAAATAGAAGTCCTGGAATTCCAAAGGGGTCATGTTTAAGTGTACACTTCTGCACGCACCAGTTGTGGAACTCGAGCTCCAGAGTTTACAATTTAGAATTTAGAGAGGTTCAAAAGCCGAATAATTTGAAGCTTGCAGGCCTATGCACTGGCCTATAGTATAGTCCCGATTGGGAATTGAGACATCCATTGGCTTTGATTATTATTACCATTTTACCAATTGATTGCATGTGGTTTTTTCTAATAGAATATCAAATGGAATTACGTAGCATGAATAAACATAAAAAGAGACGGGGAGGGGTGGACATAAAAAATAAAACATAATAGCAAAAGAAAGGTAAAAAAGAACCAGGCAAGTCGTGCAGCATGTATAGTACCGACTTAATAGATCAATGAAGCAGCACAGATCGAAGCGGTGAGATAAACTGGGACAAAATCAACCTTTGTAAAGAGAGAAGTGAATATTGTAAATGGGATGGGAACTCAGAGCGGACAAAAACAAAATTAAACAGCAAGCAGGGTAGTCAAGATTCAATGAAGTAGTAAAACAGAAACATGATAAACTAAACGTCACTAAACTAAACCACGAATGCATATAGCTTAAAAAGAATCACCAGAGTTAACCTTGTATTCTCTTGGTTTACCTTCACCGGTAGCTAAATACTTCTTAATAATCTCATTTTGTTTTTCATTCGGAGCATAGTAGTCATCTTGGAAATGATGTTTTCTCTTCTTCTCCAACTCTTCTTGATCCAACTTGTTTCTAATGGCATTGGCAAAAGTTGGTCTAGCGAAGTATGTGCTGGCAAATAATGGAATGGCGACTAATGAAACACCAAAGATGAATTTAACTGCTGTACTTTGTGGAGCCATTTTGTGAGTGTATGTAAGAACTGTGAATAGTATGTGTTGAGTTGAAGAGGATAGAGGTTGCTTGTGGTCAGTTGTTGAAATCAATAATGATAACGATTGTGATGAATAGTTAGAGTAGGAAGGGAACAAGAGAAATAACAAGCCGATTGGAGGGAATGGGGGGTGTTTATATACTCAAGAATGTAAATTGGGATCTGTCAGCTAAGTCACCATTCAGTAGTCAGAAATACTGCCACCCCAGAGTTTGCAGTCATAACATCGGTGAGTTTTAGTTTTAATGTTATCTGAATTAGCTAGAAGCCTCAGCAGAACACATGATCAGTGGTTAGTGGGTGGTTATAGTGGGGAAGGAATTACTGGAAATCAAAATGAGATGACTTTGAAAAGGAATCGAACCATTCCAAATTTTATCTCATGATTCCAGTTTCCATAAACTTCTTATAGCATACTGCTGCCATGCGCGAAAGTGTCACAAAATTGTCACATGTGCTGTCATATGGTGATGACTCCGAGAGTCCATGGTTTTCCCTAAACTATCGAATAAGTGGACACCTGGCATAATATAGCGTTATCAGGCCCTTTTAGGCGTGATATGTGGCATCAACTTAAGTATTATGTAGATACAATGTTGCATTACTTGCAACTTAATGGTGTTCTCTGCTAACAAATGAGAGGCAAGTATGGCATTTTGTGAGAATTGGTGTGGTTTCTAAGCTGCAGGGTAGATTCAGGTCCTTGGAGGAATTTTCTGAAATAGATCCGTAAAATGGCAAAACGTAGTATATGTTTAAGAAATCGCGCATACCTTTGAAATGCTATACAAAGTGACAAATGGCAAATGGCAAATGGCATGATTCTTAATTCCATTAACTGGTGAGTTCGGAGTATCAAATTTTTATGCAGGCCGATCCCCGCCAGCACAAGTGACAAAGCCCTAGTACTTACCTCTTAGTACGGTCTAAAAAATCACACCATCATCAATTCAAATGTACACAACGTACGTTTCAAGTTTCACCAGACTAATGTAACAACCGTTTGAACACGTTACATGTACCAATCACATTTCATCTATATTCCATTGTTAAAACTTGACTCATCGAGCAATTCTGAACTTCCAGGGGGGTTGAAGTCGGCGAGAAATAACCTGATTTCTCATTGCTCATATGCCCTATAGCCCATGGCCCATGGGGCAGCGCTGGGCTTCACCTTCACTGTGTTGAATGTATACTGGCCGGATGAATTTCAATTTTCTGCCCGCGGTCGCCGAAATACCCGCACAAAAATGAATAGTGGAGACGAAGAGTCAAGCTACTGAATTTTGAAGTGAAGGATCGGAGCTGAACATGCACATGTGCTTAGACGTCTATGATGGTTTGTTTACTAGAATATCTACCAAGTTAGACCACATGTGCAATGCAAGAAACAGAAAAGCTTGATCATGTATCAAGTTCCAACGAATTTAATATTCACGTACAAGCTAGGTCATCGCATAAGATAAGATAGCCGGAGTTGAGTAGATTATCGGACTTTTGTCAAACGTTATAGAACCTAGATTTTGTATCAACAGTCTTAAAATATCGATTCAGGCAGGTATTAAGATACTTTGAAAGGTCTCAATCATGATAGAGTCGATCTCCAGTGGAAGAATATGTATGCAGATGGTTCAGATTCCAGAACCCGAGAAGCTTAAAGCTCACATGCTATCAACTGAAAAGTCATTATACAACAGTGACAAATTTGGTTAGACCTTCTATCACTAGTTTTCATACGGTTTGGAATCTGATGTGGTCCAGTTTGATCTAATTTACCACATCCCATGGTTAATTTTAGTGAGTTAACGTCACCAAATAGCCGTAATTAATAAAAACCAAGCTATCTTACAGTCTCCCAATAATCGCAAGAGCATCTGCTAACTTACTTCAATCATCAACGTCTAGTTTGGTAACAATAATATGGGGATCCAGCATCAATAAACGTAATGTATTCTGATGTATAGCTAAAATCCTAACTGTCAAATTTGCCAATTGCATTCCCATTACAGTTCAACGATCGGATAACAATATAGTATTATCATCAACTTCAAAAGAAGCTAACTGTTTAAATTTCAGTTGGTATGTCTCTCCTTGACTATCACTGTTAAATTTCTGAAGAATGTTAGGAGTTAACAAGATGGATGAGTTCAACCGAGCTCACAATTATCAAGTATGCATGGTACCAGTTTCAATTGATCAGATATTGATTATATTGGAAGGCAAACTTTTCATGGTAACTATCAGCACTGTTCTTGGTCCATGGAGTATATGAAGTTATTGCCATTTGGAGATCATATGATTGTATTGGGTCTTGTCGAAGGAATTGTAAATTCACGATAATAAATTGGCATGAACATGATTCGGAACATTGGAGTCTGTGTAATTTTCAGCCATCACCTCAACATCATTAATTAAATGGGCACAATTTGTAAATTGATGATTAGATCCACCTTAATGCCAAGTGGTAATGGTGTGTGCTGTCTTTGGGTAGTACTTAGTGTTGACACTTTGTAGATGAAGAAGGGAACAAATTGTGTTGGTCATAATTCAACCAATGTTGAGATAATGTAGTGATCAGTTACGGATTGACAATGTCATATTGATCATGAGAAATATCATTGTATTTACCAGATAATTTGAGCCAAGTGACAAACTTCATGGACTCTGTGATGTCAATTTGAAGTAGAATCTGTAAAAAAAAGTTTGATTGTGCACTGCAGGGAGTCAGATACTTAGTGGATTCATGGGGAAAATCGGAAAGTGGAAATTGTCATATATACCCTGGAGGCCCTGTATGTACTCTGATTAGAACTTAGAATGTTCGACATCATTACCAGTGTATAGCTGAAAAAGTCCATCCTTGTCCTCTGCTAAACGAAAGTTGTCTCAGACTGTTGTCGAAAATCAATTTGAAGTCTTTGAGATGAGCTTCCTTTTCGTGATATAGCTATATTTGACTTTAATACTTCAAATTGTTGATCTTAATCATGATCCAGTAGTGGTGGTGTAGTATGTATTCTGAGTGGTATTTCGAACTTGGATCATGCAGTTCACAGTATTGCAACTTAACAGCTTAACTTCAATTTTTCCAATTAAGCTGGGCTCACAAACTTCCCGAAGCGGTTAGCCCGGTTTCATCGTTTCAAGATTCCGACACGCGCACAATTCAAAAAGGTTGAATTCGGGACATCTGGCCTATACAAGCAAAAGCCTAAAACCAAATTTGGCCCTATATAATTAGGTGCCTCTCCCAAAGGGCCAACCAGTTTTTCAAAACACTGGCCCTAACAACCACATGAAGGAGACTGAACCAGCTATCAGAAGATAACCATACCACAAAAAAACGATGTCCAAACATTTATTTCTTCTTCAACTCCATTGTTGATAAACAGCCAAATAACAAATATACAACAACATACCACAATTATACACTGAGAGTACCAGCAAGTTATGGAATCCTCCTCGTTACCGCCTCAGACATCAGCTGAGTTGTACATCTTGGAAGAAGCTCTTTACAAAGGAGACTACTCTGATGTTACCATCAATGCGTTTGGGAAAGAGTACATGTTACACAAGTTATTTTTGAGAAGAAGTCCAGTTTTGAAATCATTAATTACATGGAACAAATTGAAAAGTGATAGTGGGAGTGAAATTAGAAGTATCACTGATAAAACCAAGAAGAATTATTATACGATTCAATCTGATGATCCCTATGTCACACAAGAAAGCTGGGAATTGTGTTTGAAGAGACTTTATTTCAGTATTGATTATGATAGAGAGACAAGAATCCCTTTTCAAATGATCACGATTGGGAAATACCTGGGAATGAATGATTTGATTGAAGATAATTGTCAGTTTTTGCTGAGTATAATGAGCATGAAAGTTGTCTCTGCATGTCTGGCATATTTTGTTCCTAGACAATTTGGAATGGTTGGAGATCGAATGATTGAACGTTGTAAGTTTTACTTGTTGAAATACGGTTGGGAACAAGGTCCAGAAAATTGGGACCATATACCTGTCTCCATCATTTGCCAAGTCGCTGGTGAAAACTCGTTTTTCGTTCCTGATGAATACGATAGAGCAATTTTCATAATCAGATTGCTAGAAAGAAAAATTGAAAGATCGGATGATGCAAATAATGTTTTGGCATTGAAAGAGTTACTCGATAAAGGTGTTTACTATTACCATATCCCAGTTGAGAAATTACGTGAGTTGGAGAAGTACCGTGACATCAATGGACAGTTATACATCTCTAAAGATTCAATTGCATATTCAGTTTGGGAAGTGATTAGATTAATGGATAAGATGACGTTTGTGAAAGGTGAAAAAATCAATTATGTGAGTGAATTACAAACTAAGATGACTAGAGAATTTGGATATTTCCATAAATGTTTTGGATTTCAATGTATTCCTTCAGAAGTTGAAAATTACATCACTGGTTTGAAAGCCAATAAACAAGTGTTCAAGACTCAAATTCCACCACTAAGAATCTCAGTGGCGTTCCCGAACATGTCTGTCTTGGATGATACGGTTCTTTCATCTAAGCCTTTCTTCTACTTAGGATCATATTGGGCTTTAGCATTAGCTAAAAGACCTTCTGAATTGAAACATAAATACCACGTGAAACTGATGATTGGCCGTACCATTGAAAAAGCGGATCTGTTCAGAGAATGGAGAGTGGATGGTGTTGTTTCAAACATGCCTAAGTTCGTGGACATCGACAATGGTAACGTTAACCATCTAGCTCAGCCAAAGACCTATCCTCATCCACAACAACAACCACAAACTGAGTTGGAAGTTTTGCCAGCAGATCAACAAGATATTGATTTCTCAACTGATGCTCGTACCTCTTTTGTTGATCATAGACATGAGATTTACACTTATGCCACTTTTTATTCACCTTTTGATAGTGAACGTGCTGAAATTCAAGTGAAAAATTATACCACTAGAGGATTCAAAGATTGGACTTATAAGTGGGTTAGTTGGGATGTGTTCAATGAACAAGGACGTGTCAAAAGGGGTTTGGAAACGTTCAAAGTGAGTATGGTGTTGGGTATAGTTTGAGTGTTTAGTTGAGTTGAGTCATGGGCTTAGGTCTTCCTTGAGACGCCCTTTGGTTTTGTTCCTTGATCCTGAAATGTGTTCCTGCTCATACATTAAATTTGTTCTCTTTACTTGCATTGCCTTTTTATTTCCTTCTTTATTTTTGTTCTCTTTCTTTTAGTCATTTCAATTTGTATACAAACTCTTGTCTATGTTGTCGTTTCTTTTTCTGAATTTCTTTAATGTCATCGCATATCTTTCCTCCATCAAGTCAGTGCTTTTTTACCAAATGTCAGTTTTTGTCCTCTATCTGAGATATTATTAAATTCAACAGCCTGTAAGAAAACGAATTTAAGTCCCATATACATAGGCTGTCTGGCTATACATAGTAGATACCCTATATATTGTAACCAGTAAACAATCCAGATTGCAGAAGCAATCCAGCATCGCTCACAGTGACTCTCGCGTCATCTGGCTTTTCAGCGTGCAGGAAAAAGGTGTTTTGATAGACAACTACCATTCTACGATACATATGAAGGCAATCCAGTTAAGTACAAGTCACCATGATATTCGGATAGTATTCTTCAAACACTAAGCAACATTTTACAACTTTTTTCAACTCAATAGCTTTAATATGACGAAAGTTGGAAGTCGAGGAAAAGTGATAGTGGAAAACAAGATTCCCATACTATAGTGTTCAATTGTTAGGCAGTTTGAACATCATCGAAAATGAATGACAAAATTGGGTTTCTAAGGAATTGTGACTAATGCTTTCAAACAATGCCAATGATGCTTGTAAGCTTTGATTGATATTGGTATTTACTTTTTGCGGTTAAAAAGATAAAATTGAATTGATCATGACATGTGTTGAGGTGACGATTCATGAGGGAAAATCGATCTGAAGTGCACAGTAGTTGGATACTAAATATCAATTTCGGTAAACGTTGGAACATCATGGCATCAATGATGAATAATGGAACCATCAACTGGCACTAAAAACACAACTGTAATATGTATGAACATTGTCTTTGACGGAGTTGACTCTTTAGAGTTTAATGATTCACATGACTCAGTTTTGGGTCTGGTGCACGGTTGTCGGGATGGTGGATGGCGGAATAGAATTCCTACTCCAGAGTCCGCGGAGGTAAATTTTGCCATCTCTTGCCAATTGTGTTGATTGAGAACATGATGAAAACATCAAATTGCCAAAGTGCTTGGAACTAACGAAGTTGCTTCAAAAGGACAAACATATTTACAAACAAACCTATTACAGCCAAAACCACGGTGCACCATTTACTTCACTTTTTTTGTTTCTCATTGACTGATTGCAACTTTGTTCAATGAAAGGTTACGCATCGACGGCAACGAGACAGGTCCCGCTAAGGCTGGGTTCCATGCCTTACCGAACAACACATCAAAGAGCATCAATTACCAACATTAGCAGGGTGCCGAAATACAGCAATTTAGCAAGATTATGCTTCACTTGGGTCAGCTCAATCAAGGGTTCAACTCGCAAGTTCAAATCAACAAAATCAAATACCCCTCACCAATTGAAAATCAGATTCAACTCATATCAAACACCGCCGGGTAATGAATATAACAACAATAATAAATACAGCTCATTCCCAGATAAGAAGGTTACTGAAGATGAATTTGATAATTTGTATCTGACTTTTCAAAAAATTACACATGATGAATCATTGACTCCTTATCAAATGAACGATGCAGTCAACCGTTTGTTTGATGCTTACCATATGGAAGATGCCGGTATGGGAATTGGTTTTGGTCCTACCATTTTAACCAAGTATGCCAAGTACTTGTCCATCAACTATACCCCTGAAGAAAGCAGAGCCATTTTCACATGGATTGGTTCTTATCAAGTTATGAAGAAAGCTGAGAAGTTCAATATGCCTAATCTTAAACCATCTCCTAATTCACCATTCACCGAAAAACACTATGAAAGTTTTTTCAATGAATGGCTTATGATACGTCAAAATGATTCACTCACTGAAGAGCAAAAGAAAGATTATTATGAGACACTTTTTGATTCTTACCGCTTGTCGGAGCCTGAAAGTGAAGGTGATATGAACTTGTTCATGAAGTTTATTGCCTTAAGAGGTGATGGGTATGCCAATGATTTTGTGAACCAATTCACCAAATACACAGTCTGTAAAGGAATTAGTTCTGCACTCAACTTTTTTGGTCTCTCAAAGCACAAATCTACTCCACCTCCATCTTCCAACGAGAACAGCACATTCTCCCAAAATTCATCACCTGAACAATCCTCCCAAATCAATGAGTCTCAATCTTCCAAAGTTGATAGTCAAGAAATTCCATTGAGTGATGAAGCCATTTCATCTTTACTGAAGGAAGTGAAAAGAATACATTCCAACACTGCTAGTAAAGAGGATCAGGATAAAGAAGTGTCTCTTTTGATCTCCCATCTTAGTCCATTAAATCTCACAGAACTTCAAGGTGCAATCATGAAGGACAATTTGGATGAAAAGCAGAAACTAGAGACCTTGTTCAGATTGAATAAGGTTATGGTCTCTGTTATGAACCAAAGTCAGGCGAATACCACGCAACAACCAAAAGAACATGCTCATAGTCAAGCTAAGAGTAACACTTTCACTTCTAATACCAATCAAAGCACAGGAAACAAGAATAGCAAGAACTTCCAAAGTAAAAATGAAAGCAACAAGAAGAACAGCAATAAGGAAAGTCCAAGTAAAAAGGAGCTTATCATTGAATTGAGACCTATCACTCTGTTGGCCATTTTTGCTGTTCCATTTGTTTTCTTCTTTTTCTTTAACAGAGAAGGCTTGAAGAAGGAAATCACGTTCCAAGATTTTGAAAGGGATTTCTTGAAAAGAAACCTGGTGACCAAGTTAATTGTCGTTAACGACAGTTCTGTTTTGATTGGCTTGAATGAAGCTGGTGTTTCACAAGCTGTCCAAGAGCATGTTTTGGAATACTTTTTCACCATTGGATCAGTTAAGAAATTTGAAGAGAAATTGAAAAAGGCTCAAGAAGAAGCCGGTATCCCTGAAGAGAATAAAGTCCCTGTGATTTACTCACATCCTACCCCTGTCATGCGTACTTTGTTCAGCTACTTACCGACTCTGTTATTGGTTGGATTCATCATCTGGTCATCCAAATCAATGCTGAAAATGGGTGGATCTGGTGGTTTATTTGGTCAAAACAAGAAGAAGTTTAAGAAATTCAATGCTGAAAAAAACGTCAAGGTCAACTTTGCAGATGTTGCAGGTTGTGATGAAGCCAAGGAAGAAATCATGGAGTTTGTGAAATTCTTGAAGAACCCAGTCAAGTATGAAAGATTGGGTGCTAAGATTCCAAGGGGTGCCATTTTGTCTGGTCCTCCTGGTACCGGTAAAACACTTTTAGCTAAGGCTACTGCTGGTGAAGCTGGTGTTCCATTCTACTCTGTTTCTGGTTCTGAATTCGTTGAGATGTTCGTTGGTGTGGGTGCTTCTAGAGTGCGTGACTTGTTCAAGACCGCTAGAGAAAATGCCCCATCTATTGTCTTTGTCGATGAAATTGATGCCATTGGTAAATCTAGAGGAAAAGGTAAAGGTATGGGTGGAAACGATGAGAGGGAAAACACATTGAACCAGTTGTTGGTTGAAATGGATGGTTTCTCAACTTCTGATCATGTTGTTGTCTTGGCTGGTACGAACAGAGCTGATGTTTTGGACTCTGCTTTGTTAAGACCAGGTAGATTTGATCGTAAGGTGTACATCAGCAATCCTGAATTAGAAGGACGTAAAGATATTTTTGCTGTTCATTTGAAGAAGATCAAACTTGCTGATAATTGTGATTTGGAAGACTTGAAAGGAAGATTGGCTGCTTTAACTCCAGGTATGTCTGGTGCTGATATTGCCAATGTTTGTAATGAAGCTGCTTTGATTGCTGCTAGACACAATGAGGAGTCCGTGAAATTACATGATTTCGAGCAAGCCATTGAAAGAGTCATTGCTGGTTTAGAAAAGAAAAATAAGTTGTTGTCACCAGAAGAAAAGAAGGTTGTTGCATATCATGAAGCAGGTCATGCTATTTGTGGATGGTACTTGGAGCATGCTGACCCATTGTTGAAGGTTTCCATTGTTCCAAGAGGTCAAGGTGCTTTAGGTTACGCTCAATACTTACCACCTGATATCTTTTTGTACACTACCAAGAAACTCATGGACAGAATGACCATGGCACTTGGTGGTAGAGTCAGTGAAGAATTACATTTCAGTTCTGTGACTTCTGGTGCCTCTGATGATTTTGAAAAAGTTACCAATATGGCCCAACGTATGGTTTTGCAATGTGGTATGTCACCAAAGATCGGAACTATCTCATATACAATTGATAGAGGACAAGATTTCACAAAGCCATATTCGGATCGTACTGCTTTGGCCATTGATGAAGAAATCAGAAGAATCGTCACTGAATGTCATGAAAGATGCAAGAATTTGCTTATTGAGAAGGCTGATCACGTTGAACTGGTTGCTCAAGAATTACTCACCAAAGAGGTCATCACCAGAGAGGATATGATTAGATTGTTGGGTAAGAGGCCTTTCCCTAATAGAAATGATGCTTTTGATAAGTACTTGGCTAGCAAATCTGAACTCGAGAATAAGGAAGAAGGTGATAAAGCTAAGCCATAAGTCTGGCCATTTATATGCTTGTTTATATAGAAGGTATGTTTGTAAATAGTTTTAACTAATTTATTCATTTTTTGTCTGAAACAATACGAAAACCATATTTAATTTAGAATAATTGACATATCGATTGGGATATATGGACTATAGGATTACAACTGTGTTGATGGGGACTAGTTTACTTAAGAGATGGGCATTCTCTCTGAAGAACAACGACACGTAAACAAGAGATAAACTAACAGAAAAAACACTAATAGAAAAAACACTAACAATAAAAAAGGATGTATATAAAAATAAAACAGGCGCTTAATAACATAACATAAATGAAGCTTGAAAACATGACAAGGGATAAAAAAACAAAGAAAAAGTAATTAGTGATGGTATGCATAGCATAGATTGATGGAAAAAACAAGAAACACAACAGACATAGGATAAGATGACAAGATAACGACAATATGTAAATAGAAGACCAGGAGGAAAAAAAGAACTGAATGACTGGATAACTGAATTTTGAATAGATGATATGTTAAGATATGGTAGTTGAAGTGAACTTGAAGAAACAGGATATACAAATGTAATTAGGTAAATTGATATATGAATGCATGAGTGTTTTAAAATTATATATATCTTGAGCTGTTTATCTTGCAATTTGGGAGTGAGAATATGTGTGTTTCGCTGAGAAACAAAAAACAAAGAAAAAAAACAAACAGATGGTCCAATTGGGAGAGTTAAAGGTATACCATTCTAGCAAAAAGACATGTTTGAATTGAGAAACGAACATTTAAGGCAATGATGCAGCAAATAATAGTGGTATCAACAAGCAAAAGAAACACATAGAGCACGCAAACCACAAACTGAGGCAGAACTTAGCAACAACACAGACAGGAAAATGTGAATGAAGACCTCTAAAACTTGAAAACTAAATCAGAGAAGGTCCATTGTAAACACCACTGAACTGCTGCACAGGTTGTTGCTGTTGAGCAACTTGAAGTTGTTGTTGAGCCATCTGAGGCAACGGCGGGGCACCCCCAGTAAATGGATTGAAACCAGTTGTCTGTTGAGCAAGACCAGGATTTGGACCGTTCAAGTTCATTTGTTGGAAACCGGTAGTCATTTGACCAATACCTGCGCCACCGACGGGCTGTAAACCACCGGTGACTTGTTTGTTAAATGGGTTATAGATACTCAATCTATGAGTTCCGGTGGTATTTTGTTGAAGTTGTGGTTGCTGTTGAATTTGGGCTGGTTGTTGACCAAATGGGTTGAAACCTGTGGTGTTTGTCTGCAGTGTCATTGTTGTTCCTCCTGTCTGAGACATTTGTTGTAATGTCTGTTGTTGTTGTAGAAGTTGTTGTTGTTGCTGCTGTGGTTGTTGAGCAAAACCATTGACTTGTCCAAATGGATTACCTCCACCGGTCAATGAGTTGACTATCTTTGCCTGTTGTAATTGGGCACCAGCATTCTGTAATAATTGTGATTGATGTTGCTGTTGGATAGTCTCCGGGAACACGGGAACAGTTGGCAAGTTTTCCAAGCCACCTGCAGTAGGTTGGCTAATCAGCGCACCATTACCCATTTGCTGTTGTTGTTTTGAAGCTTGTTGCTGAGCCAGAGTTAGTTGGGCTGATGTGAATGGGTTGGTTCCTGTAAGTGTAGACTCAAGAGGTTTTGGTTGTGAAGTATTATGTTGCTCAAAAGAAAGGGCCGTTGTAGTGGAGCCAGCTCCAAATCTGGTATTGGAAAACGGGTTATTAGTCGCTTGAGGGGCAATCTCACCTTGTTCTGGAATAGTAGATATAGAAAATGGATTCACTGAAGTTCTCTTCAAATTACCTCTTCCGGTCTGAGTAGGTTGAATCTGTTGGGGTTGTTGAGGTTGTTGAGCCAATTGTTGTTGGATATTTGAAAATTGTGGAGCCTGCGTTGAAGTTGGTGAATTGCCGAATCCATCACTAGTAGAAGCAGTACGGAGAGGTGGAGCTTGAAAGTTGTCGCTTCCAGTCGCCAATAACTGGGGTTGAGGTAGTGGTGCTTGCATTTGAGGTTGAGGCAAACCCTGAGTTTGTTGGAAGACAAACCCGGTGGTCTTCGTTTGTAAACCTGCAGTCTGTTGTTGCGGAAGAGGAACAATAGGGGCAGGTTGGGGTTGAGGTTGAGTTGGCACTTGAGAAAGAGGAATAACAGGAGTGACGCCGGATGGTAAACCACCCTGAAGAGGAATCAATCCATTTGCTGCAACAATTGGTTGAGATTGTGGTATTATTCCTGTCTGAGGCAGCTGTTGTTGTTGTAGTTGTTGCTGTTGTTGTAATTGAACAAAGGGATTGTAACCTGTAGTTTGGAAAGTCAGTCCTTCAGTAATAACTCTTGTCTCTTGAGAATTGGCAGAAGCAGCAGAACTGATGACATTACCATTTGCTTTGTTATTCTCTGGAGATGAATTTGATGATGATTTGTTCTTCTGTTGAAGCTTTTGCTTAGCCTTTTTTTCTTCGTCAGCCTTGGTAGGAGGTGTAGTAGATCTTGAATTGCTCTTTGCATTCTGCTCAGCAAGGTACTGTCTTCTATTCACATCAAAATATGGATCATTAAGGTACTCAGTCAATGAGTCGGTTAAACCAGTTTGGGCGTGTTTGATCGTTGGAATATGTAATTTGGTCAAGTGTTCCAGATGTTTGGCAACTCTGAGAAATTCAATGACCTTCGCTGTTTGAGTTGTGAACAGCTTGTAGATCTTCAAGGCACGCTCGCAATCAACTTTGGATAATTCGAAAAAATGTTCCAAGACATTAAGGACACCTTCATTCAACGTTTGATATAATGATAACAGATCAGTAATCAGCATTCTGAATGACAGAATCAAGACATCATTGTTAACTTCACCTTCTCTAAATTTGCATCTGATCAAGGCATCAATTTGACGTTGAACGGATTCGATCTCTCTTAACAAACCTTTCTCAACAGACAGTTTTCTTAATCTTGCCTCTTTTGATTTCTTGACATAATCAAACTTCGTACGGCCAAATTCCTTTGATCTTGTCCAAAGATATTTATCATAGGAACTTAATTGTGTCAAGTTACCACCATTGCTAATATACTTGCCCTGAGTGTTCAAAATTTTCAAATCTTCAAACATATGCAAGTGTTTGGACAAGTATGAAAGACTGACATTGGCATCACCTTCTTTAATCATAATATGAACCACTATGAGTGCCTTATAGACGATGGACCATGCTGTATCTTGTAGTCTCTTGTTTATCGTTCTCATAACCACAAGGAAGTTTTCTGAATCGTATCCATCCGCCGTGGACATCAAGATTGGGTCGATGTACTTTGGCTTGGGAGGAGCCAATTTTATCTTTGTGGCGCCCTATTTCAATGATATTTCAACCAAATCAGACCATGATAGATCATAGTTGTCGGATTCATGTTAGTACTCTGAAAAATCAGACATAGTTGCTTCTTGTATATTGAAACCTGATTGGCCGAACAGCCGGAACAACTTGAATTTCAAGGTTCAATTTCAGGTCAGCTTCAAACTTGAGTTCGAATTCACATACCTCAACGAGCTTTTCATAGGTCGTCATTGAATGTCTGAAAATCGTTGTATTAGGGTGTTGATACACAGGGTGGCAAATTAGAGGGAAAGACTAGTATACACGTGGAAGGGGAAACAGGAAAAGGCAAAAGGGAAACAGGTAACTACCCGAAAGGGAAAATCAAAAACCACAAATCACAAACATCTGAACGTGTGCGCTGACTGACTGCACAAGCCTGGAGCTGGAGCTGAAGAGCAGCGATCCAGTTTATTGTTCAGGCTTCAAACTTCAGCAATCAACCGCAGCACGTTCAAATAAAAAAAACTAAATATAATCGACCCAGAACGACGCGTCGCATAATTATCTGTAATCGGCGCGTCGTTATTAAATTTTAATTCATTAATTAATTGGTGCACAGGTGTGTGGGATCTCACCAAAACGGCCTTTGGTAGTGCTGTGTGGTGACACTCGTGTCATGATCATCTTCACTATTGTTGGTAACATCAGAATCACTTTCATCACACTCCATCGACGTATCAGCCAGCTCATGTTGCAGCTTCTCTCTTAAACTCAGTTCTCTGGCAGCACTCATCATAATGGTTACGGTTTTCTCTGAATAAAACACGGTATGTAGATTCGTAATTTGTTAGTAAATGGTTCTAAGTTTGGGCACTGACACGTTAAAAAAAGATGATGCTAAGATTCATTAGCCTTTGAAAGAGGTGACATACCGTGTACCACACTTGTGATTTTGTTTCTTTGTATCTTCTTGTTTTGGTTCATCCCCAGCACTGGGTAAAGACCACTAAGTTGTGTGTTGCTGTCTCTTGAATTCATCAACTGAAAGCAGTTTTCTTGTTGATTTTCTTCGTCTTCATCAAATGATCTCTTTCTTGAAAAGGTGTTTTCCGTGCAAGGGGTTATAAGTGTTGGGAAATTGCAGTTCATTATTTGATATTTTGGATTGTTGGGTTAGCTGTACGTGTAGTTATTACAGTGGTTCGAGTTGTTTAAGGAAGAAAGAAGGGGCTCTGTTAGAAGATGGTAGAAATAAATTTGATACACGATACTTGTAAGTCGACTGGTTTCTACTAGAGCGGCGGGTGGGCGGCAGACATAAAAAAAACTAGCCGCTCCGCTTCAGTGACTATATCATTATCCATCCCATCCTGGTCAACGTACTAATACGATCATGATAAATATGGAATATGGATGAATATATAGTCCAGCCGATGTTAATTTTTTTTTTGCTTATATAACAAGATATATTAGAATTCTACATACAAAAATGAGGCCCCGGACGAGGCCAGTGAAACCTCATCTATACATATAAATGCTATAAGGGATACCGGCTTGAGAAGTCATATATAATATCACTCACCATGTTTAGTTGGCAAGTGTATATAACATGCATGAAGCAAAGAAAAAATGAAGAACGAAGGAATTAGGGAGGAAAAAGGAGAGAAAAGGAAAATGAAGAAGTCAGTGTCACCTGCACGGTTTACTCTTCAGTAAGTAGTACACAGTGAACAGAGACAGAACTAAAAATTACAAGAGAAAAAAAGGGGAGAGTTTCAATCTTATTTTTGCCTTAGGATGATGGAAAAGGTTTGAATGGCTTGGCACATTGAATAAATGTCTATACCATTTCACCCGTCTTCCAGTGAGTTCAAGGCAAGAATGCGTGAGAGCACCGACTCTGGAGTACGAGCAATGAGCAGACTGTTTCTTGTGGACAAAGATCAGAAAACCTATGAATTCATTGATATCGTTGGTGTATAAATAAGTTGATATTGCACATAAGGAAACTTTTATTTAGGTATACCAGTTCAAAGCCAGTAATTTCTGCTCAAAGCATTTTGGCTCCTGCAGGTAATCTATCTTGTTTTAAGCAAAAAAAACCATTAACTCCGGCTGCACTATACAGTGAGGCTACAACATATCATATAAAATAGCTATTATATTTATTCGAGTATACACTAAGAGAAATAATAAAAGTAAGGGTAAATAACAATCATAATAAGTGGTACGGAGGATGAATTTTATCAACTTGCAGGATGTCACATGTAATTTCAAGATACGACAGTCAAAAAAAACCCTGGGAACAAAAGTATATCCCGGGTCATATATGATCAGTTCAAGATGTAGTACCTTTCAGATCTGGTAAATGAACGCAAAAAAGAAGGAATCCTGCTAGCTGATTTCCCAAACAATGTCATCGAAACAGTATCTTCTTTTAGCTAACAAAACATAGTGACCACCAAAATCAGCCAATTTCTCATACTTAGTACTACAAGTTTGACCATTTTCCCAGAAAGGCTCAACTGAGTTTGTATCACTTAAGATATAGTGAGCTGTGTCTGTGGCAATTGATCCACCATGAGAAAACTTTGATAATAAGTCTGAAGGATTCAAAGTATCAGTTACATCAACATGACAGTAAGGCAACAACGCAACAGTCCCTGGCAATTTCATATTCGGTTCAATGTCACAATTGACACAAATCAACAAACTCAAGTTTGAATTGATACGAGTGTTAAGAGCAGGGCATTCTTTCTCATCTATTGAAACAGAGAACAAATGTTGCATGGATAATGCAGTATCAGGCAGATCGTTAATTTCGACATTGATATTGAATCTAGGAACATTTGGGACAGGGGATTCCAAATCATGATATCTCCAGAAGTTGGATGTAACAATCAGATCAATTTTGAATAACAATTCAGCACTTCCGAAATCAAGAACATGAAGCCAACTCCAAGAAAACAATTTCAAACGAAACAATAACTCTGGAAGTTTTATCGGGGTAACATGGTGAAAGAGGGCTCTGTTTGGAACACCACCTAATTCAAGGTATCTAATTGTACTTGGTAATGTGGCAAATGTTTCAGCATCCAAACATGACGCAGTGATAAGTAAGCATCTCAAATCTTTCAACAAATGGAAATCACAACAAGTGATGTTCCCAGAAGTGAGAACAAGTTGCAAAACTGGTAATTCAGGGAAAGTGATCGAAATTAAAGGAGCCAAATGATGGTATCCAAACGTTGTGTGAGAATGAATGTTAAGAGACTCAACAATGGTGAGATCTCCGGTAATTGAAGGATTATACTCACCCGAAGTATAAAGTGATAAAATTTTATGGCGTTTCAAAACTTCAATGTCGATTCTTTCATCGTTTATCTTAGGCTCCAATGGAGGCCAAACACTAAAGAATGCGTTTTCAACTGTCATGTCAAGGTTTGGGATCGTAGCGAGTTTTAGAAAAGTATCAACTAACAAAATTTCCATTTCAGGATCTTGTGGATCAATGATATCAATTCTCATTTCAACGATACGCAGTAATGAACATAAGGAGTGAATGGCATCCAAATGCCTCTCACCTGCTTTGATGATTTGACCTCCAAATCTCTTGCGAATGATAACTTTATCCAAAAATTTGCATGATATCAAACTCAGACAAGAGATGGTATTCAAAAGAGCTTCATCGGAGATTTCAAAACAAGTAACCAATGACATCTGGGTATATAATGAAACGTCAGCAACTAATGGATCACAAATGATAACTATGTCTGCTTTTCTCAAGAGAAAAGAATGTTTCCCGAAAGGACTAAAATCATGACCGACAAAAGGATAATCGATAAAAAAATAATCAATTTTGACACTTTTGAATAAATTAGAATAGGTTTTCATCAAACCCTCCCAGTTAGCATCACGACTCATCAATTTCATAACACAGGAATTATCATAAACCAACTTAACAAAAGTTTCTTCTGGACCAAGAATAGTGACTCTTAAACTGTAAAATGGAATAACATAAATCAAGTCTTTGAAAAAGAGGTACTCGTAATAAGTAGTTATGGCATTGTTTATGGCGTATGCAAAAATCGGATAGCGGACATCCAAAGGTATAGAAGAGACTATCGAACGAAAGCAATCCATTGGTTCATCCGCTCTTCCGTAAAGTGTTTCAAGGATACCAAATTGTTGCATGAAATTTCTGAATCTTTCTAGTCTATTATCTTCTTGAATTTCCGTTGTCTGCTCTGGTGTTGGACCTTCCAACATTCTAGTCGTTGTTGAATGTGTGAATAGCATTAAGTGAATAGCGGTAGTGATTCTCTTCGGAAATGTTCCTTATTGGAAAGAGATAAAAGATATTAGCATATGTGAGGATTGATGATCCTTTTTAAATTGATCAATAAACCGGATTTGAAACTGTTTCTGGTAAGAAGCCAAATAATTGAACTGTTAATCTATGCAGAAAGGAAATTATCAGATGGTTGTTCTGTTCTAAGAACAGTAAGAGTTGATAACTTATATTTCATGTTGTAAAGTAATATGACATAACAAGTATGTTCAATGGTAGTCATATAATTGAATTCAAATCTATGAGAAAAGTTGTTCAAGTGCTAGGGAGAGACTAAAGTTATGTTAATCATGGAGAAAACACAGAATTGTCATGTTGAAAGTTGAAACTTTAGGCGATTTTAGGACTGATTCACGCACGACCTCAACCTTTAAAAAGTAAAGATACTGTTACTGCGAATTAGCCTACAGGGCGGTAATAGGGACAAACTAGATAAATTCATATATAAAATTTAAACATTGTATTAGGGTAATAATATAGTTGTGATGTTCTTAGTATAGAGTTTGTATAAGCATGAAAAATTCACGCCAGGTTTAGGTTGAATTTATTTAGGCTTTGTGTTCTTCTGCAACCTTTTCTTTAGCCATTTTGGAAGCAGTTCTCTTCATCTTAAAACTAAAAAACATAAGGCAAAAAGGCATAAGAATATTGTTAAGGACAACCCAAGCAACCAAAATACCGAAGTAACGGCCAATGTGACCTCTGTAAGTGTCAAAAAACAAAATCTTCATCAACTCATAGCCATTCTTGATAGGCATAGCATAAGTGAATCTGAAAAACTCAGGACACGTTTCAATAGGATTGAAAGTAGCAGCAATATTCAGGATAATGAAGAACATCATCCAAAAGCCAGCTAGCGGCATTATAGGAAGCACAATAAGCATGATGTTCTCGTTGGCTCCACCGACTGCAGACAATGTTAAGTAATTGACCATCCAACCAACACCAAATCCTCCCTTCCATGATTTATTGAAATCAACTTGGAAAGCACGGTTCAAAGTGGTAACAGTCATTGATAAAAACAAATACGTAACTTGGGAAATGATCATTCTATAACTTATGTAACTCATTGGGTTCAGAGTCTTAGCCACGTACCCGTTCAAATTATTATTCCACAATATTTGAAAGAACGAAAGAAGGATCAAGTAAATCAAACCAACTTGTAATGGAGCCATCAGCACAGGGTCTGTCATGGGTCTGCCATCAACAATATCAATTGTAGGGTATGACGTTATCATGCCGTTGGATCTAGCGGTGGACAATTCAGATGTGCTTAATCCAGAAATAAGAGATGGAAAAACTTTTTGCTTCAATATTGAAGAGTAAACATTACTAAAACGGTTTATAGCCGGCTCGACATAGGATTTCATACCATTGGGATCTCTTCCTGTTTCAAAGTATGCTTTAACCAAACTAGAAGTATTGAGTGACGAGCCCTCGCTGAATGCTGATACTAATTGAGAAGACGCATCTTGCTGTGACACGTAGATGGCACCCCAGTACTGTTGATGACGAACTTTTCTGATGATTTCTGTCTCGCTTAATCCATCTGTGTTGATATGCCATCCAGCTAGTTTGTTGACATGAGAAGTTTCTGCAGATTCTCTCAAAGCTTGAGACAACAGATCATTGTGAGCATTAGATGGTTCCAAAGCAACAAGAACCTTCAAATTGATAAATCTCCTATCTCTTTGGTAAAATGAACCCCAATAGAGTGGAAACACACAAAACATAAACACCAATAAAATTGTAAGGGTTGCAATATAAGGTTTGAAAAACTTACGGCTTAAAAATTGTTTAGAGAATAAATTGTAAACATTGGTGGGTTTTTTTTCAGGAATTTCATGGCCTTCTTTCTTGGATTTCACTCTTCTAAGTTCATCATTCATAGCTTCACCGGTGGTGACGGAATACTCGGTGTACTGGGTGATTGTTCTCAGAAGGTTATTGTTGTTTCTATTAGCTCTATCTGCATTATCAGCAATTTCGACATCATATTTGTGAGGAGTATCAGCTACCGATTCACTAGTTGATGAGGTAGTTCCAAAGACAGAATCTTGCTGACCTTTGCTGAATTGTTGTTGTTGTTCTTCTTCTTCTTGCTGTTGTTGTGGTTGTTGTTGTCCGTTGTGTTCACTCATGATGAAAAGTGAAGGCAATAACTATCAGCACAAAGGAGTGAGTTTTCTAGATGATCAAAAACACGGATTTGTCTGTTTATTCTCAAGAGTATAATAATTTTCCATGATGTGAGCAGCGAAACTGCCTTTATATAGCTAATTAGTAATTCCTCAAGAGGCTACAGCCAATATATTGAGTTCCAACACAAAAACTTTCGAAATTCGAAGCTCGGTTTTATAAT
Organism: Ambrosiozyma cicatricosa; assembly: GCA_030579935.1. Taxonomy (NCBI): domain Eukaryota; kingdom Fungi; phylum Ascomycota; class Pichiomycetes; order Pichiales; family Pichiaceae; genus Ambrosiozyma; species Ambrosiozyma cicatricosa. The sequence goes on along the minus strand of JAKTRY010000350.1, from coordinate 4,798 downwards.
TCGCTCGCCGGAATCTAAATCGCCGTGGGCCGTAGGCCGTATAGGCCGTGGGCAGTGGGCAGTGGGCAGTGGGCGTATATCTAAGGCGATAACCGGAGAAAATGTGAAATTTCCCATTAAACCCGAGGTTATGAATCCATACGCTAATCATCTGTTAACCCCGCACTAAGGCGGGATTAAAGCATCGTGATGTTTCACAAAAAAAAGACGTACATCCACAACAAATCGGTCAATCAATCAGCTTTAACTTTTTGAAAATTTGAAAATTTTGATATAATTCGATCGAAGAATAAAATTTACTAGTTCAAAATGTTCAAGAGATTGCCAAGTACTAGTAAATCAGTAAATCAACGTACGTCTACAGAATACCACTCAAGCGTCAAGCTCACGCACGACTCACGCGATTCATAAACGATCCTATCAAATTTTCACGTTCTCAAAATTCCAAAGATCGATGATGGCCGAACAAGCTGTTAGTAGACATTTACGAATCTTCGCAGATACGTTGTAAATTTTAAAAAAAAATCACGTATTCAATACCTAACAACAAATATAACAAATGAGACCCACTGCTATACTACGAGGTGCTGTCAAAGGAAAGTTGAATAGGGTGTTAACCTTCCAAGAAAAAGCCCTCACATCAATAGAGCGAGCCAAGTACCAAGAGATCAAGAAAAACAGAATACGTGAAAAAAACACAAAGCAAGTGACAACTGCTTCAGCTATAAGTCTGTTAAATCAACTTCTACCAGATAGGAAATTTCCTAAGGATATTAGAATCGATACGTCTACCCCATTTTCGAAGAATGAACTCAAATCAATAAGTGAAAGTAAGAATAAGAGACTTCTTTACAAAGTGTTAGGTACTTCCGAAAGACAGTTAATGGATTCCAGAATTGTTGATGTTGATGTGGTGAAGTTTCTAAAGAAAGATGAAATTGATAAGGCTATTCAACTTGTTATTTTAGCTAGAACCAAAGGGACTTTTGCTTGGGGAACAATTTTGAACTATTTACTCCAGCAGAATCGTGTCAATGATGCAGTGAAACTATTCAATGACTTCAAGAAAAGAGGTTTGGTTCCTGATCCTAGAGTCATCAACATCATGTTGTCAAGTCTCAAAAATAAAGCGTCACTATCTGATGAAAAAATAGAGTATTTTTACAATATGATAATACAAACACCTGCGGCTAACTTATCGATCTTCAATATCAACTCAGCACTGAGACTATTAAGACTCAATAGAAGACAGGATTTGTCACTCAAGATTATCAAATCGAAATTAGCAGCATCAAATAGTCTTCAACCGGATATTCAAACATATACTGAAATTTTTGCAAACTTGAGAGCTCAAGATAGATATGAAGAAGCAATCAAACTTGCTGAGCATTATTTCCTGAGATTACAAAGAAGTAGTAGGATCAATATTGATCCTATACTGATAGGTAATTATTCATCATTGTTTGTTTTCTCAAATGATCCTAGTTTGATGGCAAGGGGTATTTTGATTTTGAGACAATATTACAGATTATGCCCAAAAGATCAAATGAACACCAAAGATATAGACTTACAGAAATTTCAAGAGGCTGCTGCAACCAACAAGAAACTCAAGCAAATGTTGAAGGGTAAGAGAAGATTAAACGAAGGTACAAATGCAAATGCTGTGTTACTCAGCGAAGATCAAGTGAATATCAGAAAGCTAAAAAGATTTGAACCCGAAGGACAGATTTTGAAAAGATATGATCATTTATGTCATGTTCTCCAGATTGAAAACACATATAATCCAGAGAAACGTGTTAAAAAAGATCAAGATTTTTCCAAGAAGGACCAAGAAAAATCCAAAAAAGACAAAGTTTATAAGCAAGCTTTTGCTATAAGGAGCGCCCAACTTGATATCTAGAGCTTGTGTTTCTACACATTTTCGATTACCTTCCGTGTATATAATTCATTTAAAAAATCGGTGTCTATTCTATAAATATCTATAAAGCCTATATTTTCCTAAGCCTTCAGCGATGCAAGATGGTTCGATAATTCAAAGTAAAGTAAAAAGTGTACTATTCCATCGAGTTTTAACTTGTGGCTGATTCCATATCGGACATATCTTCTTCGAATAGTTCATCCGCTGACTTTATCCACAAACTAAAAACAAGAGCCCCAATACAAGCCAATCCACCAACTCTGAAACACCAACCGATTGAGTCGTTATTCCCAGCTAGCATTTTGAATAACAAAGAACTACCCAAAGACGATATCATCTGAGGACAAGAAACAAAGACATTATGGATGGCCAACAAAATACCAGAATCGTACTCAATTTGATTATATTTTGCAACCAATGATTCATTCAAATAAATTGAATTTCCACCTGTCTCAGAGCCTTGTGAAATTTGAATGTTTTTCAAGTCTTTAATACGGGATATTTCTTCAGCGATCAGAACAAATGGAACCCAGACTGCGCAACCCCAAGGAATACCCAGAAGAGCGAATAAGAAAACGGCTTGTGTTGAAGAACCAACAAAAAATGTTAAAAATGAAGCCAGGATGAATGCTAAGTGAGAAATTGTCCAAAGTCTTCTGATGTCATAATACTTCACTTCAACGAGATAGGGAAGTAAAATATCCACACTTAAGGCAACTATGGAATTTGCCAATAAAGCATGTGTTCCTTTTCTTGTACTTTCATCCAAAATACCTTGTTTCAAATCGGTAGGAATATCAGCTATTGAATTGTATCCTAGTTCATGCAAATACAGCTCACCAACATATGAAGTAGTGTAGAAAAGCATAGGGAAGTATCCAATCCAAGCACAAAATTCTCCCAAGTTGACTGTCCAAATCTGTCTAGGCATTCTTCCAATAGAATGACAGATTCGAAGAACAAAAATTTTCAGGCTAATCCAAAGACTAACATTTGAATTACTGGTATATTCATATTCTCTTAACTCATTAGCCTGTTGTTTTCTTTCCAAAATGATAGCCAAATCAGTAGTCGGGTCCCGTTCTTCAATTTGCCAACAACAGTATAGAGTCATCAAAATCATGCAAAAACTGATCAATAAACTCAAACACTTAAACTGAGTATCACCCAACCCAGTCAAACTCACCAAATCAAAGGTACCCATGAAAAATCCCAGAATATTGAAACCACCAATCATTCTAGCAGCCCAGGCATTGGCCAACTGTTGCTGATCACCTGGAACAACGTCAACAACCAAAGCTCTTGAAGTAGCCTGGATAACTTGAATACTGAAATCCAAAACGTATATTCCAACTGCTGCAAATGGAACAGTAGTCGAGTTTAACTCATCACCTTCTTTCCCAGTAAAAAATCCAATCATACTTATACTATGAGACAAGTATATCAACGATATCGTTGTGGCCAAACAGCCAGCCAATACAAACGGTTTTCTTCTTCCTATCTTGGCATTGGAATGGTCTGACAACAGTCCTACTATTGGTTGTCCAATTGAGCCAGATAATGGACCAGCTAACCAAATCAATGCTAACACTTGTTTTGAAACACCTAATGATAATAAGAATGGTGTGGCTTCACTGAACTCCAAAGACCAAGCTAGTTGCACTGCACCGAGGACCAAAGTCAAGGTGATGATATATGCTGTGGACCGTTCTGGATTATATAATCCTTGTTTCAGTTGTGGTGTAATCTGTTGTTGTTGGCCGTCGTCGCCTAAATCGACTACCCCGGATTGGTAGTGCATATCTTGTTGTAGTTCTTGATCTAAGTGCTGTTGTTCATGAAAATTTGTTGAGTTTTCGGAAGATGATTGTTGTAGTAATGTATACTTTGTGCTGTTCTTGCTTTTCATGGTTTGTTATATTAAAGATATTGGTTATTTCATGTGAGTGATCACAAACTTGTGGGAATAAACACCGTAGAAATTTCAAAAACAAGATGCCTCCATGTGTTGTTCGATTTGATGAACACGCGCATGGCTCGCTGCACTCGGTCGGTCAAGCTAGCAAATTAATGCTTTCCGCGGGGACATGTATGCAGCTGATGCACATGCACATGAGCTAGAGCTTGTTTAGTACACGTAGGGTTAAGAAAAGAATAGTAATACATATCACATGTGGCTCCATGCATATATTCATACACAACCTAAGTGTTTGATTTCAGTTAAACAAAACAGAATGTTGGTTTTTTTTTGGTACATTTCTCTAGTTATTTTATATATTATTCTTTCTTAAAATTTTGTCCACATATGCGCCATATATGCGTGCATGTATATATATAGCTTAGCTATAAATTTCTAGGATCTATGCATTAACCCGGTTTCTATAAATTATATATCTAATTGTTGAAATATTCGGCTTAACGTATCTAAGTGGCGTTGTTTATAACTGTTGTGACTGTTGTGTAGAAATGTAACTTAAGTGGAATGTTGCAAATTGTATTGAAAATGTATAACTGTAAAAACTATTGTGAAAGTCTGGTCTCAGTAAAGAGATCGAGTAACTGTAAGAGTAAGTTAAATAGGGAAAACAGATGGGTTCACATAACCCTAAACGTGAACAAATAAATAACGCATATAAACAGAAAGATAATCAAAACATAAACAAAAGCAAGGTATTGAAATACCTAGAAAATACTACTAAGAAAACACTAGAAACTACTATCAATTTGTAGAATAGTAAACAAGCACCGATCGTTCGGGAAAATTCCAGAACGCGGATGTACCGAAATAGCCGACAACCGAATAAGCCGATGGCTTATTTTCACAATCATCAACTGAATATAAACCACACAGAAACATGTTGCTTCTGTAATCAATCAGAA
>JAKTRY010000349.1:0-26065 GCA_030579935.1 Ambrosiozyma cicatricosa | reverse complement strand
CATTTTATATATTTGTTTTAGTGTGTACATACTTCTTGTTTGTATACTCCGTGTCTGCCATTAAATTGGGCTGTGCACGATAAATAGCAGATTTCATCATCACTTAACTCCCATAGAAGAAAAAAAAAAATCATCCAATTTTTTGAAATTTCCAATTTTCACGAATCACGATATGCAAAGGCTGCAGCTAAGATTCACGAAGAACGAACTGAACGATGAACGAGGACCAACAATTAACGAGTTACGACATATATCAATCGGTTTCTGCTGGTATAAAGGAAGTCCCATTTTCCCAATTACTAAAAGTCCCGTATCTTCTCTTTTCAACCATTGCAGTTTGTGTACTTATTTCATAGAAAAGACCTGAACAAACAATTACAATGTCATCACAAACAACCCATAAATCAGTTTTGGATCCATCCAAACCGATTAGAGTTCAAATGGAGGCTCTTATCAGAGCTAAACAAGCTGAGATAACAGCAGGACTAGAGTCACAAGAGACTAAAGAAGGTGTTAAATTTCATGCTGATGAATGGACAAGAGATACAGCAAATGGTAAAGGTAAAGGTGGAGGAGGACGTTCAATGGTTATTCAAGGTGGTGAAACATTTGAAAAAGGTGGTGTTAATATCTCTATTGTTCATGGTGAATTGACTCCAGCTGCTTTAATTTCAATGAAATCAAACCATAAGAGTTTTAGAACCAATAACAAAGCGGGTGAAGGTGAGAATGATAACGACGAATTATTACCTAAACGTTTCTTTGCTGCTGGATTATCCATGGTTATTCATCCTGTTAATCCACATTGTCCAACTACCCATTTGAACTATCGTTATTTTGAAGTTGGTAGACGTGCAGGTAAAGGTGAAGACGAAGATGAACTCGAGGAACCAGAATGTTGGTGGTTTGGAGGTGGAGCTGATTTAACACCATCCTATTTGTATGAAGAAGATGCTAAATTGTTCCATAATGAACATAAGAAAGCCTTAGATGAATTTGATCCAAGTTATTATCCACGTTTTAAAAAATGGTGTGATGAATATTTTTACATTGCTCATCGTGGAGAAACTCGTGGTATTGGTGGTATTTTCTTTGATGATTTTGATGAATTACCAGCTCAAAAATGTCTGGAGATGGCAGAAAGATGTTTTGATGCATTTTTGCCATCATATTTACCAATTATTGAGAAACGTAAATCTATTGTTGCAACTGAAGAAGAAAAACAATGGCAATTAGTTAGAAGAGGTCGTTATGTTGAATTCAATTTAGTTTATGATCGTGGTACCAAATTTGGATTACAAACTCCAGGTTCTAGAATTGAATCAATTTTAATGAGTTTACCTGTTAATGCTTCTTGGTTGTATAATCATTCGCCTGAAATTGGATCAAGAGAGGAGAAACTACTTAAAGTTTGTCAAAAGCCTGTTGAATGGGCTTAGGTTGATTCTCTGAATCGGTCTTTGATGATGCCTCTTTAAATTATCTCTAATAATGAAGTTTATGACAAATTCTCGCCCATGTGTTGTTGATTGCAAATGATAAATTGAGAACAGCGCTTTTTTTTTCTTTCTATTCGAAGTGTTATGTATTCGATTGGTGACTTTTCAATTAATTTTTTATCTTATACATAGTCTAGCATAACATAACATATGCCTATAATTTAACTTTACAATATCTATATCCGACAGAACTGCAGGGCTTGGACTTGGTCACTTGGTCACCTGGGCAGTTCGGCAGCTGTACCACACCACTGATATCGGCCGTATTACGTAAGCTACATCTCCACATCAAGTTTCAACTATATAAGAGTCACAATTAAACTTTTTTAAGTATATATAAACAAGTTACAATATTGTGGTTGAGAAATAATAAATTGGGTACGATTAGTGATTAGGGTAACTACTAAGGTAGGGAAAATGAAGATCTCATAAGGTCATATATGATGAAATCTGTTATTTGTCGTGCACAAGATAGATGTACGCGTGAGTTACACGACCAAATTTGGCAGATTATGTTAACACAACAGAAACTTGGGCAGACTGAGCAGACTGAGCAGACTGAACAGACTGAGCAGACTGAGCTTAGGCCTTGGGCCTTGGGCCTTGGCAGACTTGAGACACGACACGTTAATTTCTAAGCGTATACACAGATGGCCGGTCTGACGACACCTTACCAGTTTGAACTTCATCGTCAGGTCGTACGTATAGGTTGGGGAGGGATCGGCTTAGTTAGGCGGATGCGTATGTGTGTATACACAGTACATTCGGTAGTTTGATAACTTTTCAACTTTTCAACATGACACTGGCACCTGGCACCTGGCACTAGCCCCTAGCCCCTAGCACCTGGGTTCACTCACTGTTTTCACTGTTTAGTTAAAAGATCTTCTTCTTCCTGTTCATCATCCCTTAATTGTTAAACCCTTGAACCCTGCTATGTACTGTCTTTTCTTCTTACACTTTACACCACAAGAGTCAAGACTCAAGGCACTGACCACTGACCACTGACCACTGACAAGTCACCAACTTCACGACATAGTACATAGTACTCTCACTTCCCCAGACTCCAAATTCCTAACTCCCCTCACCCACCACTTCAACACACAACCACAACCACCATCATGATCCTCAAAGATACAAGCCCTTACAAACAACTTAACAAATCTCATATTCCTCTTCGTCTACGTTCAAAATCATCTTCTCTCCCTAGAAGGAGCAAATTCTTACTCTTACTATCTTTCATCACTCTTATCAACGTATTATATTTCGCCTTCACTGCGGATTCTTTCATCTCAATTGCAATAGGTTCCGGCTCCATTTCTGATCCCACTGACTTTGCTGAAGTCACTGATCTAGTCTTGAAAACAAAAGCTGAAAATGCTGATCAGTTGATTGAAAAAATTGAAGAGAAATTAAGTCAGGTTGAATTATCTCAAAATTATCACAAATATTGGAAATACAACACTGATTTGAGAAATTATCAAGTTTCTTTTGACCCTTTGGAATATGAAAATACAAGAGCAGTTAAACATATCTATGATCCAAGAGTCTCGTTCACGGTTTATTTGAATCATATTAGAAAACTGTTTCAAAAATTGGATCCTTTGAATAATGATCCAACACAAGATATCACTATCCCTTTCTCATGGCAAGATTGGGTGGATTTGTCAGTACTCAATCAATATTTAGAATACGATGAAGAAGATAAGCCAAATTGCAAAGATATCATTGTTAGAGGTTCCTCTTATAAACCTTCTAATAAATTCAGAGATCAAAAATTGGAATACTCCCCATCTTGTATTGATTCTCAATTTTATAATGGCTCAACTGATAAATCTTTATTACCTGGTTTCAATTTCGTTTCTCAAGGTAAAAAAGCCACTTTCATTGAAAAACAAATCCAAGCTAAATCTTATATGTTATCTGGTGCTCCTATTCCAAATTCAATATTGTTCTTATCTGAAAACGGTACTTATGAAGTTATCCCAACTGAAGACAAGACGATGATGCAAAGTGGGTTGTTTGAAGAGTTCAAAAATGATCATGGTATCACCACTTCAACTACTGAAAATACAAACAGTGGGAACACCTTGTTGGTTATTAATCCAATTGAAGAATTCGAAACTCTAACTTCCACAATCCCGGCTCAACAATCAAGTTTAAGATTCGATCAGTTTTTAACTAAAGAAACGAACTTTCAATATGAAGTTCCATTTGAATCTTTCATCTATAATGATACTCAAATTGTCCATGAGTTTGAAGAACGTGATCAATCATCTTTAAAACCATTTGAAAAAAGACATTTACAAAGTTTGAAATATTCCCAATCTCAAGAAATGGCAAAATTACCAAAATCATTCTTTGAAGTCAACATTAATTGGCCAGCTAAATTCAAAGGACATAAATTAACTGAAAATGGTGGTCATTATGATTATAGGTTCTTCAATACTTTTCTATCAGAATCTAAACTGAATCAATTTGATGATGTTTCAGAAAAGAGAAAAATCATCTTACATAGACTTATGCATACCTGGTTACAGTTCACTTATAAACAAGGTTATGTTTCATTTTTGGCCCATGGTACTTTATTAAGTTGGTATTGGGATGGTTTGGTTTTTGAATGGGATAATGATATCGATGTTCAAATGCCAATTATGGATTTGAACAATTTATCAATGCATTACAATGGTTCAATGATTGTTCAAGATTTGAAATTTGGATTCCATAAGTTTTTCTTAGATGTTTCTAATTCAATTACCCATAGAACCAAAGGTAATGGTAACAATAATATTGATGCTAGATTTATCGATGTTGATTCTGGTATGTATATCGATATTACTGGATTATGTGTTACTGGCTCTCAAAGAACTCCAGTGTCTTACAAGAGAAAATATAACATGATGATGAAAAAATTGGAAGAAGAAAGAAAAACGTTGGGTGGTGGTTCCACTTCAGATAACTCGAACTTACCTTCTTTGGATAAGGAAAAAGATCACGATTTGCATGAGGATTTAAAGAATGATGAATCTTCTTCTTCTTCTTCTTCTTCTTCTGCAACAGAGTTACATCAATTTGCTAAGAGAGATGCTGAACCAGGGGTATTTGGATTTGGTCAGAAGGAGAATACTGCTGAAGTAAATGGTAAAACTGAAGGAACCCAAGAGGATAATGGTGATGCGTTTGTTCAGTTTGCCAAGGATACCATGGCTGAAAAAGAGACTAGAAAAGAAAATGTTAATAATGATGGCAGTTCTAAAGATAATACCAATAATAACGACAACAACAACAATGACGAAGATGAAACGGCATCAGAAGAACCCGAATCGGCTTCTCGTTTTGAAGAAGAACCTCCACCTGAAAATGAACCAGTTGCGCCAGCTCCAGGAGGAAGAAAAATACCATTAAGAACAAAGCCTGGATCTTCAAGTCGTAGATCAAGAGTTGAAGCAGCACCAGATGTAGAATCTTTCAATAGAAACAAAATGTTACGTGTAATGAATTGCAGAAACAATCATTTCATAGAATATGATTCCATATCACCATTAAGATTAACTCAAATGGAGAATTCACCAGCTTTGATACCTAAAGATTATAAATCCATTTTGAACTCTGAATATAAGGCAGGATTACAAAAACAAGTTTTCAATAATCATGTTTATTTGAAAGAATTAAGATTATGGGTTCCAATAAAAATAGTTCATGATGCTGTTAAATATTTGAAAGGTGGTCCAATTGGTAAAGCTGCTATTCTGCCATTTTATGAAGACAATGGAGTCGATGTTTTATTGATTATCTTGGAACAAATGGATGTGTTAAGAGAGTTTTATTTAACTTATGAACTGACTAAAGTTCATCAACTGGAAATGGAATGTTTACAAAAGTTTGAAGAATCAGATGAAAAAAGATCACAGTTACAAAATGCAAAGGAAGAAGATTTGAAAGATTCTGGCATTAATTTAGAAAATGATGAAGTGTTTATGGATAAAGATACCTTAAATGCTTATCAATTGTTAATTAAAGATTTCCAACGTTATAAAAAACCATTAAGAAAAGATTATTTCAGCTTCATCAGTGATGTCCTAGGATTAGAAATGGAGAAAAAATTGGATGGTGAAGTTGAATTTGATTCTGGTGATTCAAATTACTATTATTTAGCTAAACCAGTTGAAGCAAGTCTGGAGACCTATAAGAATTTGATGAAAGAACCAATCGTTTGATCATGACAAATCTGAAACATACATTATACCCCCACACATATTAGGAACCCCACTCAAACTAGGATAGGTCCCAGTATATTATACCACCACACAGCTACATCAACGATGCACATTGACTCCTACAATGTCACTAGCAATTCTCAACAGATTGATAGATCCATGTTATTTGATTGACGATACACATGAGTCATCATTAGTTTAGTTTTTTTATTACTTTTTCTTTGTTTTAACCATGTTGCATTTCCTTGTTTTAAGTTTTGGTTCTTTGATTTGTTTTAGTTTTTTTTTTTTTTTTTGCTTACCTATATATATGCACATTCGGCCATCGTTATACAGCTTTGCTAATTTTCTTTTAATACATATTGAATTTCTTTGATTATTCGGAGCCATGCATGTATTCCACATTTACCATATTCACCATGAATTTAATAAAACGTATTTCCCATAGTTAAATTATAGTTTTTTTTGTATCCATCACATAAACGGTAGATACCGTATATGCGTGGAGCGAGCTGGCCGGTAACATCGATTTTTCCCTGTTTGCACTGATCACCGGAACTTAATCTATTGCTGTACATGGCTTATTTGAATCAGCAGATTCTGCATATATTGAAAAAATTGTATATAGTAAGACCTGGATATACACAGAATCGGTGATCGGTGAAGGGTGAATACAATACTGTAAATTGAAAGGAGTGACTTAAAGTTATATTAGTAGCTAAAAAATTGAGGAAAGATAAACATAAACACGAGGTAAAATATATCTGATTAAGAGAAAACAAGAGAAAAGACCATGGAATTTGAGTATATAATCCGTACCGCGGAAAAAAAGAACAGACAGTTTATATATGTTGAAAGTTAAAACACCTAAAGTATAAGTACTGTAAAAGTGAAGATTGATGTAATTCAGCAAATATTTGAAAAAGTAAAGAAGTGAGGATAAAGACAAGAATTAAGCCAAAGCAATCAGCACGTATATTTGCTATCATAGAAATGAAAGCTAGCTAACACAAAACAAAAAATAATAATAATAAAAAGAAAACATTTATTGAAAAATAAAACCCAGAAGAAAATCAACTAAAGAAAACAAAAAGCACTAAAACAGAAATGATAAGGATAAAGATAAAGATAAAGAAAAGAAAGAAGTAGATATAGTCATGAAAGGAAAGATGCTGAGAATACCAGAAGATTGAATTCTTGGCTCATTTTGTTTGTTTTTTAAAATGAATTCTCAGTTACAAAAGAGAACTCGGAATGGAGCTCAAGTTTGAGCAATCAAAGGGTACTTCAGGGATGGATAACATATAGGGAGGTGATCAAAGAGGGGCATAATTGAAGGAAGGAAGACAAGTAGGATAAAACTGATTGGATTGGAATCGAAATTGGTGACGGAATAGAAGTTGGAAATGAACTAAGAATATGAAAATGATCCTCTGTAATTAAAATTAGGATAAAATAGACGGGATGGAAGTTTATGTATTTTTGTAACCTGAACTAGAATAAAATAGAATGTAAGGAAAGGACTGAAGCTTTTTTTTTGTATTATTGAGCAAAGTGTTATTTGAATCCCGTAAGTTTTGGTGATGGTGATAAAGATTGCAGGCGCGGTAGAAAAAAAGTGAGGTGAAGACTGGATGGAAGGAAAGATGATATTTCAGTTAACTAATCAACATGTTGTTTCTTACTCATACCAATACGATCACAAAAGGCGAATAAAACCCTTAAACCACTCCACATTGACCTCACCACAATGAATCCAATGACACAAGCAAATCCAGAGAAATCAGGGTGAGCAGTACTAGTACTAGAAGATGCACTATCACTAGAATCACTAGTGGAGGTACTTGAATTAGTTGAATCAGTGGCAGTTAAACTTAAATCACCCAACTCACACCAACCATTAACAGGCAAACAATTGATATACTTGCACCATTTACAAGATTCAGATGCCTTGACACCTTTAATTTTGAAATTCCTCACTAATAAAACAAACCATAAGACAACTCCAATTAACATGACGAATCTAACAACACACCAAAGTCCAAAGACAATCTTGTTTCTAATTCCCATGAATGTACCAATGTTCATTGCTCCATAACTGTTCTTCTTATAGTTTCTGAATTCTGCTGAATAAACCCAGAATGGATCATTTAATAGTGCTATCGATAATGCAACTCCAATGATGAATCCACCAATGTGACTGAAGTTATCCATACCAGGTAATAAACCCAAGACAATCATGATCACGATTTCTAATAATGAACCAGCTAAGAATATTCTGAACTCTTTAGCCATATTGGAGGAACTAGCTATTGAAGAATCATAATGTTTCATAGATTGATTTAAAATTAGCAACATTAAATTTGCTGCAATACAAGAACCAAATAAAGCACCCGATGCACCAGTTGAAGCCATTCCTGAAGGTGTGAAATTTGCACCTAATAAGAAACCGGATATTCCAGCAGCCAAATAAATGATGGCATATCTTAAAGAACCAATGAATTTTTCAATTTTGGAACCCATTGTTAGTTGCAATAACATGTTGAAAAGGATATGAATGATACCTGCATGTAAGAAGATTGGAGTTATAATTCTCCACCATTGGTTTGGCTTATCCTCACCAGAAGAGAATCCACCCATACCACAATATTCTTCTAATGTACAAACGTTTGTATCAGTGGAAGTTGAATTACTGCAAGGCCATTCAATGGAAGTATCATCTGTATAATTTTCGATAAAAGTCATGCAAGGAACATAACGAGCACCAACGTTAACCAAGAGATAAGTGGAAGGGCCAATCATTGGATTGAAATAAGGTTTTGTTTGGAAAGGATTATGAGTTAAAACACCCATTTTAATCAATTCATAAATGAAGACACAAATTTGAATGAATGTTATTAATAGAGTGAAAGGAGCCCAACCTTTTGATCTTGGGCCAAACATGTATCTGAAGAAAGCTGATCTTGGAGCATCATCATCGTCATCAAACCCACCATGATCTGGGTTTATATCTATTGCTATTGGACCTCTTGAATGAGGTGGTCTCATAATGTCAGCTGATGGTCTGCCTGATCTTGAATCTGAATCATATTGGGACATCATCACTGGACGTTGGTAAGCTGCCGATCTTGAATTCGATGGGTCGTTTGTGTAATCATTTAATGAGCTCATGTTACCTAAAGTTTGTGAAGAATTTGAATTTGGTATAGGGAATGGATTTATTGGTTTTTCATAGTATTGTTCATCTTTAGTTGCTCTCACACCAGGAGTTTGGAAAGCACTTACAACCGGTGAATTGGCATTAAATGAAACTGCACCCCCAGGAGTTGTTGGTTGATTCATGTTGTTGTAACCGTAACCGTACCCGTTACCAGTGATGTTATGAGGACCCCGTATCGTTGAAGCAGGTAGTTGTTTATGTATGGAACTATCTAGATCGAAGTTGGAAGAGGTACTTTGAGTATCGTAATTATACACGTTTGTTGAGTCGTGTTTTAAAGAAGGAGGAGTTGTTGCGGTCGTTGCAGTATTTGATCTGTTTTGGCTTTGAGTTGGATTTGAAAAGGAGTTTGCCGTTGGAGTAGTTGGAGCGTTCATATGTTGTAGTTCATAGGCGTAGCCGTGTCTGTCTGCGAAAGGGTTAAACTCAGTACTTGTTGGGGTACTTGCCAAAGATTGTGGACGTGACTGAGATTGATAGCGTTGTCGTTGTTGCTGTTGTTGTAACTGGTCTTGCTGTGTGAATGAGAAAGATTTGGAGTATGATCTCTGGGATGGAGAAGGAGGATAATATGAGTTGAACTTGTTGTCGAAAGAGGTTGTTGAAAAAGATAAGGAAGATACTCTGTACGCCTTATTAGGACCAGGGTGTATTGAAGCGATACTGTTGTCGTCCAAGTCGTCAGAGTCGAAGGGGTTTTTCTTTGTGTTGGAAGACGACATAGAGGAAGAGGATGGAGGAGGAGTCACTTTTGGAGGTGTGTGTTGAAGGAGGTGTTGAGTGTTGAGTGAACAGATCAAAGAACCAAAGAACCAAAGACCAAGAAGACGTTGACCAGGTGTGAAGTTGTAATTGCAAAGGGGAACACTGTACACAGAACAAGGAACACCAACTCTTCCCAATTCAGGCACGTTACAGATCTGCTCTTACTATAATTTAACTAAGTATTTTATATTCTTCCTTTTCCCAAATCTTAACAGCTAAGCCACTCCCACGTAGTATGCTCCATTCACACGTGACTCACCTTCCAATTATAGTTACCCGTGACTATAAGCACATGAGTCACACATTTCACGTGACGATTCCAGACAATCAATCCATTTCTTAACGAGTTTGACGAGCATAGTTCTTTGAAAATCAAAACTTTACCTATAAATTTAAATAATATACTTATTAATAGAGAATGTATACATACTTAGTATACTAAAACAACAGGGCAAAAACACAACAACAAAAACTCACTTTTATGATTTTATCCATCCATTATTCCGTAATCAACTCAACACAAAATTCAACTGCAATCTTCAATCATCTAGTTTCATAAACACAAAAATGTAATCCTAGATATCCACAAACAATAAAGATAATCAACATTCCACCCAAAGTCCAGATATCTTTAGCCACGGCTGAAACATCGAATCCAAATGTACTCAAGATAACTGCTCCTGGAACACTAATATCCAATCCATACTTACGTTCTTTCAAAACCAAACCATTCACTTCATTAACACTTAGTGCTTCATATCCATAATGGAAAACACTAACATTTTCAAACCATGATATAGCCGCGGGAATAGTCTCCTTATTAATAAACAATCCCGCAAATAATAATGAAAATAATAACACCAACACTCCAACCATTGTAGCTGATCCTGGTTCTTTAATTAAAATTCCAATGATTAAGATTTCAACTGCTGTAGCCAAATTGAATAACACCAAGATGATTAAACTTAACCAAAACTTATTATCGTTCATATTTAATCCAACTAAGGGATAAATTATAGCCAACAATATTATAGGTGGGAATAATCTTAATGGTATAACATCACAAACCAACTTAGAAATATAGTAACTCAACGGATGATAATAATTGTTAGCACGTTCTCTAATGAAAACAACTCTCTCTGTACTAAATGAATGAAGTCCAGTCAATGTTGAAAATCCAAATAATGTTAACAAAAAGAAAAATAACCCTAATCTGTTTTGGAATCCACTTATGTTATTGGCTAAATCATAATAAATATATGAGCAAAACAATCCAACAAATAATGACAAAATATAATGTCCCATTAACAACTTAGGATTTCTATAACTGTTCTTGAATGTACGTGAGGATAGAATGGCCAATTGTGTTAAAAATCCAGCCTTGTTCTTAACTCTATCCTCTTTGAAGAATGAATTGGTCACCGAGTTTGCTTCTCCATTTCCATTTCCATTGTGTTCACCTTCACCATTGAATGTATCAACCAATTGTTTAATCTCAGATTTCAATTGTTCAAATAAAACTGACTCTTTAAATAACTTATTGATTGGTTTTTTAGCTGAACCTTGAACTGACGCTTCCCCAGTGACTCCAAAGGCATGTGCAATCTCATCACGATGTTCTGCATAATGTGCCCATTCACTAGTTGGATCATCAACAGTGGTACCAGACAATAATTCTTCATGCAAATGAACATCAGCGTCATCACCAGTTGCTTCCGTTTGATTCTCAATATCCAAATTTGGTTCACCTATATGTTTACGTTTCTTATAACTTGAACTAACTGCAGCAGTAACATCAATCAAATAATCAGCAATGTTATAACCTGATGGACAAACATATCCATGATCACTAAAAAATGAAACTGTATCGTTCATACGACCAGAATAAATCAATTCACCCTCACTTAACAATAATAACTTATCAAATAATGCAACAATGTTTGATCTGGGTTGATGAATGGTGAAAATAATAGTTCTATCGAAATCACGTGCCAAACGAACCAATGACTCGACCACATTGAATGCATTATAACCATCTAATCCAGAAGTAGGTTCATCCAAAAATAATATAGATGGTGATGTAACCAATTCTTGTGCGATAGCAACCCTTCTCTTTTCACCTCCTGATATACCACGTTCATAATCTGATCCAATAATCTTGTCTTTGATATTCAAAATTCTCAATTCGGATAAAATTTGCAACACTTTGGCCTTTTTGGTGGCTATAGGCATGCTTCTTGGTAATCTTAGCAACGCACTGTTTAAAACAGTTTCATAAACAGTCAACGTTGGAATTAAAACATCTTCTTGGTCAACAAATCCACAAGCTTGTTGGAAATTGTACAATTCTTGCTTGGTTGAAATCAATTCTCCATTAACATACAATGATCCACTTGATTCACCACTTTTATTCTTACCTGCAATAATGTCCAACAACGTGGTCTTACCAGCACCCGAACCTCCCATAATAGCCAAACATTCTCCTGGTTGAACTACACCAGCAGAATTGTTTAAAACGGTTTTACCAATGATCTTATATGTCACATTCTCAAATGAAAATGTAGCTGGTTGATAATCTTCCATAAATGAGCCTCCATTTCCACCATCACTACTTCCACTGCTGTCATCAGACAACGCAATCTTACTATCATCGTCATCACTAAACAATGGTGAACGTTTAATGGCATAACCCATGGCGGCAACGACTAATCCAACAGCGACAATGGTCAGACCAATACGGGCAAGGTCTCCAGCTCCAAATTTCGGCTTTTCTGGTAAATCAAATCCTGGGATTTCACTTTCATGTAAACATTCACCAGATTGACAATTCAAAGTGATATATGGATCGCCAAACACATTTTGAATTAAATCATTCATGCTTGGTTCAGAAAACTTACAATTCTTATCTTCCAAATCACAAGTAAAATCCCCTGGTCCTTTAATTGTCTCCGTTAGGAAATCAGATATATCAATTGAGCCACGTTGTCCACACAACATCTTATCTGGTAAACACTTACATGCAACATCAGGACATTTGTAATGTGTAGTGTTAGCTTGCAAATCATATTGATAATCACATTTGTTCAATTCACAGAAAAAACTCTCTTGTTGAGCAATCCAAAATTGGAAATTGCAACTGGCTTCAGTCTTATTACAACTGAAAGTAACTTCAGCTCTCTTACCATTCAACATTGAAACAATCTTCTCATTGGTAACCTCACATTGTTGATGGAATTTGTTAACGATGATACCAGATTTATAACAGGTACCTTTCAATTCACCATTACCAGGCATGAACACATCACAGACAGAGTCTTGTAAACAAACGTTACAATTAACTCCACCCCATCCTTCTTCACATTCACATTGAGCATTGGGTTTGTCCTTTCTTAATGGACGCTTATCTTTATCTTGAGATAACGAACCACACACAGGTTGAGAACAATTCAAACCACCAAATCCATCAAGACATTCACAAAATCCAGTGTTTGTATTACAAGTGGAAAACTGGGTACATTCGAAATTTGGCAAATTGCAGTTGAAACATAGTGGACATTTATCTTCCTCACCTTCGGATGGCGGCAAAGGTTTTCTGACTAAAAACACTTCTTCGGCTTCGGATGATGCTAAATTGTGACCAATTGAATTATGATCGCCGTCGTTCTTGAATGGTTGTTGTTGTAATTGATCAAGTTGGTCAGATATGATCTTTAATGAATAAGTGTTGTCTATTTGCTCGACATTGTTAAGAATGTTGTTATCGGCATTAGCCTTCAAGTTCTGAGCAATTGAGATTTTGGGCAACACTGACAGACAGGCTCCTCCCCAAAGAAAGGACCGAAGAAAGTTTTGTTTGTTCACCATTGTAATTGATGAATATATAGCTGATGGAATTGATGGGAGATGGATATGTGGTAAGAGTGGGAAAAAAAAGGCAGAATATATGTCAACGCCAAACATGCCAAACAGGCCAAACAGGCCAAACGGGCAGAAAATGGGGGAGTGTTGAAATGGCTGGGGGTCCGGTTGCAGTAGGTACGCACTCTGCTCTCAATTACCCTCCACAATAAAATTAAGGCCGGTCCATCGTATATCGTTGTTGCTTGTACTTGTATCGCTCAGATTTCTGAGATTCCAGATTTCTGATAAAAGCTTAAAAGGCCACAGCCACAGGCGGATATTGGGGGCGCAGTACTTGTCCATGATCATTGCAATTTGGTGGTTGGTTCATCATCATCAAGATTCATCACTAGATGTGTTCAATATTCACTAACATACAGCTCACCATTTACCTGCGATACAATCAGTAATCACGGGTATATTTATAAACCATGAAACAAGAACAAGAAATGCCACAAGATCATGTATGTCCTGGTTCTAGTTCATTTCCCCCAGTCTCTACGCAACAACACAGACATCAGAACTATCACAATATTCTTCAAACAAATTATCAATTATAACATCATTGTTTCCCTTTGTGGATGATTGGGTCAACCAACACTACCAAATTTTTTTGACTGACATTGGACCTCTTGTTGGAAACCATGGAACTAATGGCTTGATTTACGACTCACGTTCGCTTCACAATTCAGTATCCATCAAATTCACCAAATTGTTGAATTTGTTAACTACGACCAAAATGACAATTTATCATAAGAACATCAAGTTGCTCTTGCGGGAGAAACCAAACTTGGAAAATTTGCATATGTTTATCGGATTTCCTTTTGACGGGTTGCCTTACATTGATAGTAAAACATTCAACGAATTGAAATTGGCTGCTTTAAGACAGTTGAGCTGCAAAATATCTACTTTGATGCCATCGGAATTAAAGTATCAAGATGGATTATCATTAAATCTATTGGAATGTAATGATGAAAATGGCGATACGTTCATGACCACCCCTTCTCTGTAGGTGAAAATCATCACTTCGGGTACATCTTCAAACTCTACCAATTCCCCCATAGCTTCTGACACTGAAAATATTACTGATGATTTGAAGGAACTAGTTTCTGCAGTGGCGTGGTCAAGTGAAAGAATTGGCAACGTTGAGGAATTGAAGATTTTTATGGGTTCATTAGTGGCAGAGTTAGTGGATCATGGTTTCAAATATGATGAAGATTTGTCCAAGCAAAAGCTAGTACTGGAGATAACTCAAACATTGGACAAGCTATTGACTGGAAAGCAATACAAGTCAGTGTAAAAATATATTATCCCACTGTTCAAACAATCATCAAAAGAGTTTTTGTGCCAGTATAACACAACCTTCATTAACACCATCATCATTGGCCATAGCATCTATGTCATCAGAAGATAACCCACACAAACGTCAAAGAATTGACTCTTTGTGTAGTATCAACAGCAGCGAAAATGAGCTTAGAAACGGTTTATCCTCCCTCAATATGATCCACTCATATATCGACATTAACCTTTCCAACTGGCCCATCAGCTCGGATAAATAGGCCAATGATGAATGTTCTGTACATATCGCCAGCCTCACCATCAGGCGAGAGCGATTATTTTTCAAGTCAACAATAAAATGCAAACAGTGTGGTATCAAACACACTAAAGCCATCACCCACCCAGTATCACTGAGTACAAGCAAATCAGAAAATGGTGAACTTATTATGGTGGCAAAACCGTTACCATCATTTGTAAAGCATGATAAACTCAGAGAACTGTTTTCTCTTCATGGATCAAATCGGTTGGCTGAATTTTTGTTGGATTCTTTGGAACGATTCGAAACAAGAATTGATTTGAAGAATCATTATTTGAAGAAATTAAAGAATAAGGTGAAGAAAATAAGGGGTTGCCCTGGGATTACCAATCAGAGATCTTCAATTTCACAAAATGATGATTCTAATGGATCCTTCAGAGAAAACCAAGGGGTTGGTGTTATAAAACCTAAATTTAGAACTTTAAGACTCACAACTAATGGTCCAGTAAATACGGCACATAGTAAATCTCCACGAGCTCAGCACAAACTAAAAATTCACAATTCACCTGAACAATGGTTTCAGCTGACTACCCTTTCAACTTAGGTATTACAAGTGATACAACAACTCAACTCCAATTCATGGTGGAACTCCATAAATACTACTACCAGAAACACCACACAACCATGAAACAAAAACAGGAAACTCTCCAAGAACCGACGCGGGTTGGTTCATCCTCACCAATTGTCGATGAGACAAGTCAGACGACAGTAACAACAGAATCACCTCAACACTCTTCAAAGAAATTACCAATGTCTGTTTTAGCTTCATTTCTTCCCATGGTTAATGATTGAGTCTTCCAACACTTAGCAATTCTCTCGAAGAAAATCAACGGCAAGCGTCCTAATTTATGATCCAAAATATCCAAAGGACTCGGTATTTGTTAAATTTACTGAATGACTGAATTTGTTAACAAAGACGAGAATGACAATTTATCACCACAACATAAAACTGTTATTGTTGAACAAACCAACTTTACAAAATTTGCATTTGTTTACTGGATTTCTCTTTGATGGTTTAACCGATCCTGATGATGGGTCATTCGACGAATTGAAATTAGTCGCTTTGAAGCAATTGAGTTATAGGTTATCTTCCTTTATGTTGTCTGAACTAAGGTATCAAAAGGGACTGACATTTTGTCCATATAAAGGCAATTATTCTGGTGAAGATACGTTCATGAACACTCCTTCTCTGTCGGCAAAAATCATCACCGGTTACGAAAATTGGGGACCGTCTTCAACATCTATAGATCTCATAATTACACACAACAATACTGCTACTAGTAATAACAATAATGATTCAAAATATTTAGCTGTTGCAGTGGAACAGATATGTGATGAGCTACATGACGTGCAGAGATTGAAAGTTTTTGTGGGTTCATTATTGGCAGATTTACTGAATCATGATTTCAAGTATAGCAAAGATTTATTGAAGCAAAGAGTGGTTCTTGAGATGAGTCGAATTCTGCAGAGTGGTAAACGCATCGACTGGCAAGAAATACAAACTAAGGTAACCAACACACTTTCACGTTATTCGATCGATTATCATGTGGTTCACAATTTATCAGCTCTTTGCAGAGAAGAAACTCCACGTAAACGACAACGAACTGACTCTTTATCTAGTACCAGCAGTAGCAAAAATGACAGTGCCATGGTTTTATCTTCAGTGAATTCACAAGCGCTAGGCAAAAAAATCAACATACTTGGAAAACCACCACTATCACTGCCATCAGGCCCATCAGTTCCACCTCCTTCATCTTCGTCATCAAGATCCACCAATGTTCCAGCATCACTGGAAAATGCACCAATTGTCCCATCACTGCCAACTGGCCCATCCACTAAGCCGGTGTCATTGAATGAATACTTAACACCAGCGCTACCAAAAGAAATAAGCTCTTACTTCAACGGTAATAAACCAAGAAGGATATGTAAACAATGTGGTATTAGACATTCTACTTCACTTGTACATCCAGGGTCATTGAGCTCTGCACCGATCAAATCGACAAATGGTCAACTTATTGTAGTGACAGAACCATTAAAGTCATTCATAGAACATGAAAGAATTAGAGAATGGTATTATCGTCATGGATCAAAGCCATTGGCCAAATTTTTGTTGGGTTATTTGGATAGATATGAAACTAGCACTGAGATGAAATTGCATTATTTAAACAGACAAAGAATAAGGGTTCAAGAAGTGAGATCTTCTCCAATGATGACCGAGTATGGCCCTGTAGTGGTTGTTTCGCAAGATGATGATTCTATCTCTAAAATTGGAGGGAATCATGGAATTGGTGGTACATCAAAACCAAAATCTAGAGCTGGAAGAAAAGGAACTGGCAGCCCATTAAAGGCAGAACGTCATAATACTCCACCCGCAAATGAAGAAGAAAGCAGACAGGGATATGAATAGTTTTTCAGCTCCATGTTATGAGATTATCGGTACTATAAATAATCATTACAGACTAGAACCACTAGAACATTAATATGGATGAGAAAAAACTAGTGGGAATACTCAATATACTTTACCAACTATGGATTTTTCTTTTTTCGCAATATGGCCAACCATTAGGCTTCTATCAGATTGAACCCATACTCGCCCACCTTTCCATATATACGATTCGCTTATTATTAACATCTTTTTTTTACAGTCATTGCCATTGTCTAGGTATATTGCCCTGAGTATATATAAAAACTTAATTATTGCTTCTTTTCGAGATGCTGTGCAAAAACGGCTGGCCTAATTTTTCCACGAAACTTCATATATAGAAAATAGATTTTTTGTTCTAACATATATCAAAAGATCAAGGATAGTTCATATATAGCCGTTTTTGAAAAACTCAAGGAAATAGGGTCGAGCAAATCCATCACGTGAAAAAAGGGGATATACATGTATATAGGGGTATGCCTCCGCGGCAGGGGGCGTATATCCCAGTTCCCAAGAAGTTCCAATATAATCCATAAGAGTCTAGCAATCTGATCTCAAAACCTTTCAGGACACATACTTCTGGAGTCCAGATGTGTGACAAATTGCCTCTACATAACATGGGACAAACAATTGCCAGATAAAAATGTGGTAATTCGCAGCTAAATCCAAGTTATTTTTGACACTTGAAAAATTAACTGAATAGATATCTAGCAATTTTGTGCTAGGACTCGACCGGTATATATGAGGGCGTGCAGAAGTCAAATTCAGGTTCAGGTTCATCAGCAAACACATATATTGAGTAAAGTTCGATCCCCAGTGTAAAGCAATTACTCTAAAAAAATTCGAAAAAAAAATTGAAATATATTGCAATGGATTAGATTTGTGTATAACCAATTGGTGACTTTTAATCAACCTTAATGAGTTCTGCACATGGTTATTCAAGCGTGTTAATTGGTTGTTCTTTGAGATATTGTGATTGATATGATGGATAAACAACCAGTAATATGAAGATCCCAATTACACTGAATTCATATAAAAGACAATGAATAAATTCACATCGTGATTGAAAAAAAAAAATAGAAATCGCGAGATTGCATCTCTGCACCATATACAATTTGTTGAATGCAAAGATGCTACGTAGACATATCACTTAAGATTCAATATTAAAAAGCGGAGTTATAAAGAAATTTAATTCTATCTCATATCAAAAATAAATAAACATTTCCCCAAATGAGCGTACCACTAGAGTGTAAATACAAAAATTGGTTTATAAATAGTTTGGCATCCAAGTCCGCCGCAGGCGCAAGTGCCCGGCTATGTATATCTAGTTTTTACACTATTAATTTATAATGCATGCATCCAACCTGACTACTATTTTACAATGGTTTCTGATTGTACAAGTTTCTCGGAGATATAATTTGCACCTCTGGACTACATAATGGGGTTTCGATCCCGTAACTTAATTAATGAAATATTAACACACGCTTACTCTTAGAAGTTAAATTCTCATGACAATTCAGGCAACGCAATGCACCAGCTAGCAAATGACAATCGACCAGTTCTAATCAAAAACCAGTTTGGGTTTTCATTAATTTCTTAGAAAAAATCATCCAAACTTTTTTCGGCATCCCTCTTAATCAACTCTAGCATACCTTGAGGTAAAATTGGTTTCTTGTGTTCATCTAATACGTAACGGAATGGCATCTCAGTGGCTTCTCTTTTATTATAACGGATTTCAGGGTAATCTATGAATGGGATATCCTCAAATTTTTGTTTCTTTTCAATGATCAAATTAGTGACACGAATAGCAGTATCTGTTGTCATTTGTAACTCACCTAATCTTCTAGTGGCACAGTTTCCTAATTTGAGTTTCAACTCAGAGGTTCTATCTCTTGGTGGATGGTCACCTAAAATACCACCAAATATGAAGTACTCAAATTGTTTACCATCTTCAGGTTGTAAGTCTTGAGTTGCTCTTGGATCCAATAAGCATAGTCTTGAAGCTGGGGTTTTTATTATTTCTGTGAGTTCTTTGGCAGTCCATTGTAAGCCTAAAGAAAGAAGTTGTTTTGGAATGTCAGACTCTTTTGTTGTTGAAGGTAAAGATGTTAAAAGAAGATTTTCTGGGCCCAAATCTCTTAGGATTTGAGAATATTCTAAGATAACCCATTCGGTGAATCCTTCTTCCATATGTTCAATGACGTATTTCATGGTTTAGGTTCGTTCCTGATTTCAATTTTGTGATGATGTTTTGGATTAAATTGATTTGTCGTTTATGTGTGGTGGGGTAGCCTGATCTATCCAAGTGATGGGATGGCTTTTTTTCATGTAGTTTTTGTTGTGAAAATTGAAATGTTTGGCATCTCACGCACCCGTGCACCACTCTAAATAATATAGCCGCATTTACTCACAGCCGCATACAATTGCAAAATTGCCTTCCCCGATAAGTATAGGTAGTGGGTACCAGTGGTCTGATCCGTTCGAACTCAATGGACCATAGGTTAATTTCTTACTAAGCTACTAAAGTTCCATCTGAATTCTGACACCGGACACCTCTCCTTTATCCGGATCACTGCAATGGCAATCCCCATTCCTTTACCCTCTTCCTCTTTTATATGTCTCCTACCATGAGAACCTACAAGCGTTACATCCTGTTACTACTCTCCTCGGTAGCGTTAACAGTTTACATTTTCTCTTCCAAAAAGTCATCGAAGCAACAATCAATTACTTTTCAAGAAATCAATAACGAAAACAACGATATGTCCACTTCAGCAGCAGCAAAACAAATCATCGTTGTTGGTTCAGGGTTAGCTGGTCTTACCTCTGCCTATACAGCATTATCCAATGGTGTCAAAGTCACCATCTTGGAGATGGAATCAAAATTTGGTGGAAATTCTATAAAGGCGTCTTCGGGAATCAATGGTGCGCCAACTAGATTTCAACCTGAACCTGATGACTTGTTTTATCAAGATACGGTGAAATCAGCAGGTACCATCTATGCCAATTCCAACATTAAACCACAGAGAGAGGCATTGATGAAAACTTTGGTTGACAATTCAAAAGATGCTGTTTATTTCTTATCTGATACCATTGGTATTGATTTGTCATTAGTGGCTCAACTTGGTGGCCATTCTAAGCCTAGAACTCATAGAGGTGCAGGTAAGACCCCACCTGGTTTTGCTATCATTTCTGCTCTGTTAAAGAAAATAGAGAATGAATTTTCACAATTGGCAACTTTAAAGAAAGAATGTCGTGTCACTAAATTGTTAACTGAATCCGGAGTCGTTGTTGGTGTTGAATATCAGGATTTGGCTAATGCTGATGCTAAACCAACTCAATTGTTCGGTCCTGTTGTCATGGCTGCTGGTGGATATGCTGGTGATACCACTGGTTTGGTTGAAAAATACAGACCTGATTTAGCTGGTTTCCCATCCACAAATTCACCACGCAAGCAATCATTATCATTATTGACTGCTATCGGTGCTCAATTGATAGATATGGAATCGATTCAAGTTCATCCAACGGGTTTTGTCGATTTGGCTGCTCCTGGTTCCAAAGTTAAATTTTTAGCTGCTGAAGCTTTAAGAGGTCATGGCGGTATTTTGGTTGATCCAAAAGGTAATAGATTTGTCAATGAAGTGTTAAGAAGAGATGAAGTTACAGATGCTGTGTTTGAGAGATGTCCTTCCACTTCTGTTGTTGCTTCTGTGGGTAATGATGGTGAGATTAAACAATGGGAGTCTTGGTTGGTCATGGATGAAGGGTCAGTTGAAGGTATCAAATCTAACGTTGGCTTCTATATTTTCAAGAAATTAATGTACAAGTCTAAATTATCAGATCTTGCTTCAACATTACCAAACATCAAATCATCATTGATCAAATACTCACAATCAGTTAATGACAAGAATGATACTGAATTTGGAAGAGTTTACTATGGTTCATGGAGTTTAAACCCTGATGAAATTTCAGATGATACTGAAGTTTATTATGGTAAAGTTACTCCTGTCTTACATTTCACGATGGGTGGTGCTAAGTTTAATCAGCAAGCGGAATTTGTCGATGAACAAGATAAACCAATTGATGGTATTTGGGGTTGTGGTGAAGTTACCGCGGGTGTTCATTCAAGTAATAGATTGGGTGGCTCTTCTTTGTTGGAATGTGTTGTCTTTGGTAGAATTGCCGGTGAAAGAGCTAGCAAAGCTTTAACTGGTAAATTGTAAGTGATACCAATACATATACCGATACAGATATCTTAATAGCTATCATCCCATTTTTTGATGATACAGCCTTTCATTCTTTGTTCATACTTGCATCTAGATACTAAAAGCATATAAATCATTTCTGTTTATACTTAAAATTTAGACAAGATTTTTCTTCTCGGAATATATCCGGGAATACGTCGTTGTATGAGATGTTTTCTTGGTAATACTACTCTTATGCTGAAACATCAGTGATCCGGGTATCAATTTTTGGTACATGGAACATTTCATCTCAACATGCATGGAAAGTAAATTTAAACAGGTAATTTGGCTATGAGAGTCAACACAAGTAATTCATACGAGTATGATCAGGTTTAAAGGGATATTTTATGTGAATTGAAATTTTGGGTTATGAAAAACTGCAGAAGATTGGGAGTATTGATAGGAACAAGGTACTTACTAAGTTGTGTTAGTCCCTGAAGAAATAATGACAGCAGCCCTGCTGTGTCCGGCATTCCAAAATTCCCAAACACCTCGCAAGGAAAAAGTGAAAAAGTACGTTCACGTGTAAACCTAAACAGAATTTCTGAGCTCCATTTCCCATGGGCTTTGAAACGTTGACGATCTTGGAAATTTCTGTGCCTGAATTCTTGTACAGGATCATGATAACTACACATTTCAAACTTCTACATTTCATACTCAATCAATAATTTAACAGTGTTGAAAGTTAACAGTCCCCATGATGATTCCATGAACCTTCAGGTTTCAATGTATCGTCCATTATAAAAGGCAATTGATTTCACAACTATGGTTCAAATCAGATCAACACAAATCAATTTAAATCACCATCATCTTACTAATCAATAACATTCATTAACTCTTTTCTTTCCAAAAACTTCTTTACTTGACTATAATTGATTCACTCCTTTTCTCACTCACAAACAAAAATCAAATAGAAAAATGTTTTCCACTGTCCAATTATTGTTGTTAGCTTCAAGCTTGGTTTCAGCCGCTACTATTCCAGCCAATGTTCAATCAGATGGATTACCATCTGGTTCAATTCCTTCAGGTCCAGCTCCATCAGGTCCACTACCTGACTTCTCTGGTTCATTTGATGGTCCAGTTCCAACTGGTCCAATTCCATCAGACGTTCACCCATCTGGTCTACATCCATCTGGTCCTCCGCAATCTGGTGTTTTCTCTGGTTCTTTTATTCCTGAACCAACTGCCACTGTTGGAAAGCGTGCTTTTGAGTCTGGTTCAGTTCCTTCTGGTAAGGCTCCTGAATTCTCAGGCTCATTCGATGGTCCTGCTCCATCAGGTGCTCATCCATCTGGCCCAGCTCCTTCTGGTGAACGTGAAGGTGGACATCATTCTGGTGCTCACCCATCTGGTCCAGCTCCTTCCGGTCCACACCCATCTGGTGAACATGAAGGACATGCTCCTTCGGGTGTTCATCCTTCAGGCCTATCTCCATCTGGTGAATTCAATACTGTTTTGACTTCTTTAACTGATGAATTAAATTCTGAATTGGAGAAACGTCAAGTTAGTGAAGGTGCTGGTAACACTGTGCAAGCAGTTGTTGGACTAGCTATGGCTGGTTGGGTACTTGCTTTGTTGTAGATTTATATTTCAATTTATTCTTTTTTTGTAAGTTGAAATATTTTTATTGATTTTGGTATATCCTTTTATGATGTGATGTTCTGTATATTGTCATCCATCTGTTTACTTATATATATGCATGCAAATTGTCTCAAAGTGTCTGAATTTACACTTGTTTTAATTATTTCTTTCCTTTTCCAATTATAAATAAACCTAGCTTACTTGATGGACTGAGCATAACAAAATTCTTTTATATATAACACTCATTGTTCCAGTTTTTGAATCTTATTACAATATATCTCTTTCAGCATTAAATTTCAAATGTATAACTCCAGTTCAAAAGGCCATTGTAATTTGTTGCTATGTTCAAGGTCACACAGCCAGAATTTGAATTTCGGCACTGCCGAGATTACCGATAAGGATATCATGGATATATCCATATCCATATTCCTCCAATTTTATCATTATCACCTAGTTCTTTAACAAGTAGATACTTCATATATCACATTTCAAACTGACACAATTTTATTCACATAGATACACACTATTAACAATTTCGCATCAACATTGCCTCGCACTCGATCCTCAACTAAGTCAGTTCCACTTGAATCATTAGATGACCAATCTTTCTCTGCCTTCACCTCCACTAATTACAGACATCTTGTTGCTTACGATGACACCATTGAAAAGGCTAGATATTTTATAGACAGAGAGATGGATAAGACCATTGAAGACCAAGAGACTAGACCAACTTACTTCATTCGCTCCAATGACACCTATAAACTTGATCCGCTGTTCGCTCTTTCTGCTTACCTCTTCATGCGTTTCCACGTTCAACGAGTGAATTTGCCAAAGTTTGCCTCTGTTAAAGACTGACATAAAGCTTCGATCATCTCCTCTTGCTCATCCAACTCAAACAAACCCATCAGCAACATCAGAGATGACATCACCTTTGCTATGAACACCCACATTGGCCGGAAGAGTGGGACAGTATTGCCCACCTAATGAACTACCCAGATTCTTTATTGTGCAGACACCCAATTTTTCACAGTGAATCATTCAACAAGATTTATGATGCTTTTTGGAGTGTTAATCCTACGTTTGAGCAAAATGCACTGTTGATGAACCCATTGGATGTTACCATGAAAGATCCTCAGACTTTGCCTACTTCGTCTATCAAATTTGATCAGCTTGTTAGCCAACAACAACAACAAGGTTCCTCTACTACAATTATCGGCAATGATGACAACAACAACACATTAATGACTCACACTGATACAACACCACCAATAATTGTGCGCTCTAATCCACCACAGCCTTCTGCCGAGGAATTTGTTACAACAATGGACACAAGAATAAAACTGGGTTTGGATCCTCTTGCCAAAGACATCGATATTTTCAAGAATGATGTGAATCCCAAACTTGATGAATTGAAATCATCAGTCGCTGAGCCACCAATTAGAGAATAGCAACAGATACAAATCTTACCTGTTCATACAGATGATGAACACTAAGAGACCCAAGAACACTTGGTTTCTGGAATCGACCGTTTGAAACTTGAGCTTGATCAAGAAATTGTTGAATTAAAAAATGCTAATTCTATAAAAGCAGTTTTGAATGTGCCTACTGCCGAATCATTTAAGAGTCTCCATGAATTCTACACCTGGTTCGACACAGAAGTTGTTCCTCATTTCTTATTGGACAATGGTAGTCACATTAATACTACTCTTTAAGAGTTTATTCGTCCAGTTAGAAGAGTCATTTTGGCCAGAAGATACCGTCGTGCCTATTACCATTTGAAAAAACTTCAAGAGTCGTAAGAGTTCGATGAAAACTCACTGTGACAAAATTGAAAGAATGTTTACAAAAGATCCAGGTTCAAGAAAGAATAAGTCCAGAAAGAAAGGTACAGTGACGGTGGCGCCTCTTTTAGAAGCTGAGCAAGCAGTTCAATTAACTGAGGAGGATCAATAGCAAGTACAACAAGTAGCTCCATTTCAACAACAACAGTCCCATAATCCAACAGAACAGCTGATACAACATCAATATCATCCAACACAGCAGGATCTGACACTACAGAAGCAAATAAAGGATTTAGAGGACAAATTGTACTATCAGGATGAACAGCACAAACTGGATTTAAAGTTGCAGGAATATAGACTTGTTTCAAGTAACAAAGATAATCTAACAAAAATAAAAGAATAAGAAAAGAAAATTGAAGAACTGAATTTAATTATCAGAAAGAACGATACCATAATAGTAAAGTTGAAAGACAAGAAGCAAGAACAAGCATGTCAAATCAAGAAATACAAAGCAAGAGATGCAAGAAAGTTGAAAAGTCAACAGAAACTGGATCAATCACTTGGTAATCATATACCTCAGAGGTCCTGTTTCTGAAGCCCTGAACCGAGGGAGAGAACACTCCAATTCCAATTTCTGAGACCCCAAGAATGCATATGTAAATGAAAGCAGAAAACACTAACATTGCTAATTCAAAACTAAAAAAAAGGCACGACGGTTATAAATATACAGAATGAACCAAACAAAAGCCAAAAAGTCGGATTAGAACTAATTTGTAGTCTAATTTCCAACCCAAGAACCAACTCATACAAAATGACGATAACATTAGCGATAATCAAAGGGAATCTCA
>JAKTRY010000348.1:0-26076 GCA_030579935.1 Ambrosiozyma cicatricosa | reverse complement strand
GAAGTTTTTTTCGTGTTATAGATCCTTAGTTTATATTTGCTAGTCAGCAAAAAAATCTCCACCCTTGTCAATTACATGCTCAAATTACAGATCCATTAATGCAAGAACGTCAAATTCATTTTATAAATCTATCAACAGCAGGTCACACATCTGCAATATGATGCCAATATCTAGGACCGTACCTTGATGATCTTCAAATGCATTGCATATCTATATCCCTTTAACATGAAAACTAGCACATAACGATGCCAGAGATGCGCACAGAAATTCAAGTGACTAGATCATCGATGCCATATTAGCTCAATGCAGCTACTTAACAAAAGAACCAAAATACAAACAAGCAATATCGTGACGGTGTACGGAGGGTTTTTTTTTTGACGGTGACCGCTAAGTAAGCCATCGTGCCAAGATGCCACAGCTTACCAACATCATCATCTCAGTAGTAAGCGTGACTCAGCAAGATTTGATTCTGTAACACTTAAGATGTGATCGATGTTGATCATAAATCATTATGATATCAGCTATATAGCCTCAGGTTCAAAGCTGCAATTCAGGTTCAAAAGTGAATGTTTGTGTACAGAAACACACATGATGCACATAGAATTGAGTTTTACCCAAATGTTTATGTCTACTCACTAAAAAGGGTAAACATGAGATATGAGTTTGAAATTTTGAATGTGCAAGACGTAAACGCACAGCTTTAAGGTCAAAGTTATATTGTTCGTTTTACCGAGTTAACGAGAGATCTTTGAGACTTTATATGTGAGACACAACCGGTATTTCTGATGATAAGTGTACACAGTTTTTTAAGGGTCAGTATTCATAGAGCATATAATTCAATTTTGAAAGTTATGGATAGTATTGCCAACATGGCCTGTTACGGGACTTTTGTCACTGGGTGTATCAACATACTTAGCGAGCTTCTTTCAATATTTCCCCATGTACAAATTTGTATGCCAATAGTTCTGTGCGCTTTAAATATGAGACGCTCCGATATTCACTTGGAAAAATTCTCTATCAGTCCGTTTCGAAAATATGGATGACATTTCATTGTTTCTGATATTAATAACTCTGGTGAGTACGAGCTTACTCGTGAAGATAATTTCATGTGATGCATGTGTAATCTGAGCATCGAGATAAGAAGTTGAGAAGGAGGTATAGGTGCCTGCGAAGCTGGTACAGCCGCCGGACCGCTAATTAGATCGATATAGTTTTCAACAGCTACAGTTAAAGCTGTATACAAGAGCTGCACTGATATCAAAAATTTTACATCTTTAATGAAACTGATTGTAAATTCAACACGAAAAGAACAATTAGAAAGAACAAGTAGAGAGAACAACCACGTTTAAGAATTTGCCGATGTGGAAACAAATATGTGTTTTGCGTGGCCGTCGAACAGTGAAGTTCGAAGTTCCCTATATCTGGACATCAGCTTTATACAGCATCCTCTGCATAGGATCGACAGCTTCTTCTAGTTGTTTCAGGCATATACATGGACATTGCTATCGAGGACTTAATCCATTGCCCATGAATACACCTTAACGAGTGCCCACCATGCCGACTTTTTAATAGAAATAAGAATGTATACGTCCCTTCACAGCTGTATGTTCCAATATTGTTAAATATAAGATGTACAGGATCAACAATTTTTGAACAATGAAATCCCTCTTCAACTACAGCTTGTGCGATATGGAAATTTATAGGGCAGTCGGTTTTAAAGAATTCGATGGCATGGGCACTGAACATGACACAATCTAGAGGCCGGCATATACGGACCCTCATAGCTCCAACCATGGTTTAACGAGTACTCAATTGTTGTATATACAATTCAATAACCTGTAGAGACATTGTAGAGCAAGAACCACACGAAGTACGGTTGTTCAATCACACATGTCAAACTAGAAGTACACACAGTACTACTAATGGTTGAACCTGCGCAAGTGTGCATATATGGTGTAACTTATCAGGCACATCACTAAACAATACACAACAATCCTTGCAAATTTCAATTAAGAAATTATGACAAAGCAATTGTTTGAGCATGCCTTCCCGTTATATTCTATTTTACGCATTATCGTTGTTCAAAACAGTTAACGAACGTATCTACTTAGCAGTTCAGCTATATTGAGCACACACTGCCCCTTTTCCTTACCGGTATTGCAATAATTAGCAAATTGTAGGTATAATAGATTGTGGTAGAATATGCTAATGAACGGGCTAGCCGAAACACACGTACGTACAGGGAAAAAACAAAAAATGGCCTGTTCAAAATTTATACCAGATCATATGTCACTCCTATATATAATTTGGTTGTTTTAGTCTTGTGTTTTTAGCTCTGAAGAAAAAATACTACAGCAAGCAAAAAAAATATATATAGAGATCAGAAATTTAACCACATTCAGGTTTGATGGTGGTCAAGTAGTCATGGTGGAGGAGAGACACAATTGAAATAGAAAATTTTTGATAGTATATCATAGCTCGCCGCTCGATCTAAATATATAATCAGGCTTAATTCAATTTTATAATTGCAAAATTTGGAACCAATCCATAATCACAATTCCATATATTTGGGCCACATATGGACATCACTGAGTTTCAACAATTACCAGAGCAGCTAACTGGGCCTAGTTGAGGCTGCTATGAAGCTGAATTGGAAGGAGCTAACAACTTTTCACGACATATACGTACCAGCTGCCTTCAAACGCGACAGCACTAGCAATACATATATGCATGCATGTGCCTGTAGAAAACAAAAGGAGTGAAATTTGAGTGGAGAAGTTTTGACACAAAGTACAATATTGCAATGATTCTTTGGAGCGATAATATCGATCAAATTTACAGACTTACAACTAACAAGACTCGAGATCTGTTGTTGCAATTGCTTATATATACACGATCTCAACAACCGGGGTCCGGATGGCCCTGATTGTCATTTGCTAATGGCTTTGATTCAACTGATCTATATTATGCAGTACTGCAAATTTACAAATCGATGAAATTGCAAGCTCGATATGGATCGTTTCCAACTACTTCAATTACGTATACACGGTTATAATCAACTAGGTGTCAGTACTTAAATCATCAATTGATCAATTAATTATATTACGTACGTATACTGTACTATACATATATAAGCTGGAACTTCGATCAACTCGAAATTAACGAGAATTTTATAACCATAATCCAAGGACCCAAGGACATAACATCGACTCAGCCAAGGATACAATAATAAAGCTAATACCTATCCTCCAACAAGACCCAAGACCCGAGTACATCAATTATTGATAAGAACCTTATTCTTTTTGGCCCATACAACAATTTGTATTCTAGCAAGAATATTGAGTAACAAGTTTTAAAGATTTATACCCATCTGGAAATGTATTATATATCGATCCTGGTTTCTTAATATTAACTATGCCTGCATGTACATTTTAGCTGACATAATTTCAATTGAGCTGAGTTATACGTATATGGAGTGCAGTGATCACAACATATGCACATATGTTGATTCCATAATATTGAAGACCTAGAGCTGTGTTTGTTTGTATGGGTCGGTCGTATGGGGACCGATTTAGAATTTGTCCACAGCTACAGTAAATTTACTCTACCTAATACACCTTAAGGTTCTAACTACTATGTACATATCGAACAGCCATAGCCTCCATGACACCTTTAGTATAGCTATAGTTCAATAATTTTTATATACATCCCCGATATGTTCACCGTGTGCAAGTTCCATGTTCCAAGTTCCATCACTCAATCCATTTCGAATTCTTCTGGATATCATGCAAAAGAATTCCTTGCACAACATCTATCTCCACAGTTTCAAAAATTTCAGAAATTTCACATATTGCTGGATCATCATAACAACAAACAATCTAGCCATCACTCTACCTACTTGACTATTCGGTGAGAAATGGTCAGCCTATTTGAATCAAATAATGGGTCCATGTCCATGACTACAACGTGCACAACTATATATAACAACGCAGCTAGCTAGCTAGAGCCTATGTATACTAGTAGTAGTCTAGCTGTGCAATGATCAAATTAAATTAAGATGACTTTTTTTTTCAAATCTTTCAAATATCGCGATATCAATGATTCTAAAAATTTCCCATATCCAGATGATGGATGGTACGTATGGGACCGTATATATAGTGTGAGTTACGAGATCTAGGTGCCTGGTACACAATGGCACATCACATCATCACATGTTTCCAGTTTATGATTTTAAAGATATAGCTCTAACAATTGAGATTCCAATTCAGATTTGGAATCGTATGATACGTGTGTAGCTGAATACATCATACTTGCTCTTGAGGCAGGCCGGCTGGCCTCTGGTGTACTGCATATACATGTGCTGTTTTCTCGATCGAGGATTTTTTTTTACTTTTCTTATTTTTTTTGAGCAGTGCGTACACCAATCAAAAAAAATTGACTATAACATTTTTACTTTAATATTGTTATCGTTCGTTTAGAACAATTATATTTGTATTCTTTCTTCTTTCCTTTTTTTTTGAATTTTCACACAGCAATGGTATCGAGAAATAGGTAGGGCATGAATTGAGAGCTTGACGACAGATATAGAGACGGCAATGTTGCGCTGATCTGCTCGGCCGTCTGTCTGTCTGTCTGCATGCTTTCGTTGGTACGCATGGTGTGGCATGTACGCTAGTAAGTAGAAGGCTGGAGCTGGAGCTGGAGCCTGGAAATTTGGAAACACTTCTTCGTATCGATCGATCAATCGAGAACAGCATGATCGTTTCTCGTTCCTTGTGACTCTCGCGAAGTCGAACCTGATCAAAATCAAATTCTATTAAGCAGGCCAGCCTCTCAGGCACATGTATACATGTATACATGTATACAAGCTCGAGCTGATCATCTGGTGAAATTTTGTTCGATACATCGTTACATCAAAGAATAGAAAACAATTACATCTAGGGTTGGCGGACTTCGAATAGAAGTTAGAAGTTAGAAGTTAGAAGTTAGAACAGAAAATATGATAACTGAACATCATCGTACCAGCGGTACGATAACAATTGAGCAAATTATGTTATCTGATAGAGGAATCGAACGGCCCATATGGGCAGCTAGTTATAGCTATTACCGAATCATTCCAGCAAAATTGCAAGATCATCTCATTATGGCCATACTTTCTTGAAAAAATTCTTTCAACTAACTAGAAATATTGTCAATCTTACCGTGGTTTATCCAACCATCCACAAATGGAAGACTTGTCTTCTTAAGTCTAATAAGAGAGTAAGATTCGGTTGAAGCTAGGGTCAAGGAAAACATGGCTCTGGCTATGGCTATGCCTAGCGGATCCACATCATGTGTACTATCTAAAGATAGCTAGCTACCTCTGACATTAGCGTGCATCGAATTGATAGGAGGCCAGCTCTCACTGTTCACGTTCACTAACTGCATTCGATCATGGACTCTCAGGAGCTGGCACTGGGCAGCTGTGTACTGAGCTAGCTAAACAGGTCTAGCTAAATTCACTAGTTAAAGGACCGCGAAAAATTCTCATGAAAAGAAGAGCTCCTACTGGAAAATACAAGGTGGTGCAGTGTTTTCCACTCGATACGATATCTAATTGTTATCTACACCTAGAGGCTATCGAGCTCATTAACCTCAAGAAATGAGATATCGAAAGAAACCGGCCCAAGACTAGACTGTTGTGGATGTTTACGGTTCAAAAGAAACGTACAAGCTGGTAACGTACTGATGATATGGATAAAGCAAGTTTTAATGTACGTTAAGTACGTACGAACGTACAGCTTGGATAATCAAACAAAAAGTAATGTTTGACGTACGTAAGGATCTAGGTACACACCATTCTTAATTGCTTATCCGCTTAGGTTTGGCAATTACATAGGGACACATCATCACGTCAAACTGTACACGTAACAGCTAAGCGGGGTACACTTTATGTTACTTTGTTATACTTTGTGTTGCTTTGTGTTGCTTTGTGTTGCTTTGTACGACAGGCCGCTAGCGCTAGAAGCTGTAATTAACTGGATCGTTGGGCATGCGTACTGCCGCCTGCGTACTTTTAACGTTAGCTAGTTAGTGATTGAATTGTATATATACGTGTATATAAGTTTCAAGGTATGTATGTACATATGCATGCGTTAAAAGTCTTGATTTACTTTTAACTTAAAAATTTCAACAATTTCAACAATCAATTTTTTGAATTTTGAACAATTGTGATATGACAAACAAACAAACAAATGGTAAAAAAAATACCTGATCAACTGCGCTGGGCAACTGCACATGTAGTCTACCACTACGTACCTTCACCAAGAAATTGATTGAACAACTGAACGACGTTTCCAGTTAGCTCTCAACTTTCCATTATAATTATACTCATAGACAATCAAAAGGTTATAAGTTATAATGGACAGTTAATGTAATCAGGAACTAATGCTGTGAGTGAAGAAACAGCATAGTGCGAGTTCCCTATATTTAGCCAATAACAGATCGCTACTCCAGTCTCCAACACAAACACATATATATATGCACGTACATATATTTTCAGCATTCTCATGTACTAAATTGCACCACCACTGCCAAACTTTTTGAGCTGGACGCTGGATGCTGGCAGATCTGGACGCTAGGCTGCGAGGTTGATTCGAAATCATACACTAAAGAGAATTAGTTCCAAATCGAGAATACAATTTTCGGATAGACTCAATATTCTAAGTGGTGAAGTTGTGTTGTCAATTAGGTGTTCTGAATGACTTAATATATGCACATATTTGAGATCATGGATGGATGGATTGGGCCAGTGCAGTTTAGTTTTTTCTTCTAATTATTCTTTGAAAACTTCCTGAGATGGACATGTATGAAATGTAGGTGTACGTCTCAGCTTGTGCTAAGTTTATAAGCATACTAGCTAGTAGGATGAAGACTAGGAAACAGAAGAGAAGAGGAAGAAGAAAAAGATGATGATGAGCTGTAGTAGAAATAATTTCTCTACCTGGTGACGGACAACGATGGCGATGTCTTGATGTTCTAAATGCTTTCTATACGTGTGTGATACATCTCTAGCTCCTACACTGGAAATTTCAAGTTCTGGATTGATGCTGGGGCCTCTACAGTAAATACCCATATTTGTTGGGATTAGGATTGGATCATGACGCGTTATTGAATTTAGGTGGCATGACCACGTATATTCGGTAATACCGATGGTATATAACAAGTTACAGTTGATCGATCTGTGTGGTATGGTATCTGGTAGAATCTAGGATAGCTTAGTAGTATAGTGTATCTTTATATCTGGGTGATTCGATAGCGCCTGATGACAGATCCTGATCCTAGCTTGATTTCCAAATGGTCAGTTCTAAATTGGGTTAAATTGCTAATTAGTTGCAATTTGAATTAGGTTAGTTTAGAAATAAATTGGAAATTGGAATTGAGAGTTGGGCAGTAATCTTCTAGTTGTAATCTTCTACAATCTTGTAGTTAGATTAATTGGGTTAGACTTATATGCTTGATTGTTTTGTTTTTGGGCTAATGGGCTAAGTGGTTATTTGGCTAAGTGGCGGCTGTGAAGAAGAAAAGAATGGAAGTGTTCGCTGAAGTTATAGACGCACGTCACCAGGGTGGCCATTAGTTGATAGTGATGCGGTTCAAGCGGACCACACTGTAGTAGGTACTAGGTGGTTGTGAGGTGAAACTAGGTGGAGGAGAATGTAAATTGTTATAGATGCTAGATACGCCCTAGATCCAGGCAATGCGGCAGAATGGCAGGGTGGCAGTGGAGTGGTGTTATTGTGGGAAAATTATGTTTAACCCAAAAAAGACATATTGATGAAAAGTTTAAAGAGCCATACAGAGGGGAAAAGCTGTAAATGAAGTAAAATTATGTTTGAAGATCTGGGTCACTTGAGGGGATCACTTATCATTCAATGGAATATATATCACATTACAAGATTATTCCTTCCCTCTGTTCCTTCTGTGGCATATGTACAAAGCATGCTTATTCTCTGTATTAAGTAAAGGACACTTATTGAATCATGATCTAACTATCTCCAATCTGTTGTAATGTGTCTGCTAGATGAGAGAAGGTTAGACCTTATAAGCAGAGAATAATTACCATTAAAACAAGTGCTGTGTTACTTGGTAAAATGTAAATTACGCGTGCATTGATTATCTCTGTGAATAATGGAATTTTTAGATTTTTTGAATTATAGTAGGTACAAGGACAAATATTTCGATGGAATGTCATGTCTTAAGTTAAGCTGGAGCTGGTTGTTGGGGTTTGCTGTAATATGCTGTAATTCTAATCCTGATCCTGATCCTAATCTTAATCGATTAATCTCCTATTAATGCAAGGTTTTATTAGCAGCCTGTGTACGTTGTGCGGCCACCGGCTGTGGCTGTTTGTAGTATTATTGTTCTAACTAGAACTGACTCACTATGAACCCACTCTCTGAGAACCTGATCTCACTTTTCCAGATCTATATAAGTAATCCTGCTGCTGCTCTTCTTTTTCTTTGACCCTGTTCCTACTCCATCCACACTCCTGTTAATACCTTCTTCTTCATATATATATTGACTATCAAGTCTTTGTTTCGTCCTACCTTCCGTCCACAACTCAATTCAACATCCCATCAACTCATTATCACTTACATTCCACTCCTCTTACATCCACTATCTACTACTACACTATCTTACTACACCACTACACCTCCCCCACACTCTCTATTTATTATACCACTATCTAACTCTACATTTTTCCTAAACAACCACATCAATTATCACTTTAATATAGACCACTCAATCTAATTACACAGACACTATTTATACAATTAACACCATATACAAACACATACAAATACACAGAAAATGACTACTTCACTCATACTCAATTCCAGAATCTCATCCCACTTAAACAGACTTTCAGGAGACTACAGATCAATGCTGGACCCATATGTATTATACGAAAAAAGACAAACGCTGCTTTGTAGTAAATACCAGTTTCTGGAGTATCTCCAACAGGGCTCTTTTGGAAAAGTTACTTCTGCAATTGATGTTGTCTCCGGTGCCAAAGTGGCCATCAAAGCCATTAAGAAGACTACAGAAGATGCAATTTCTGGTGCAAGAAGAGAAGTTGAAATCATGCAAATGATTGGTCAGCATCCTAATTCAGTCCAATTGATTGATTATACAGAAACAAGAAAATATATCATTTTGGTGTTAGAATATGCTGATTCTGGTGACTTGTACGATGCCGTGCATAATCAGACTCGTTTGGCGAAATTGATCCAATCTGATGAAAATTATTTTATTTCTTTGGTTACTCAATTAGTTGACATCATCGAATTTGCTCACTCCAAAGGGATCTACCATAGAGACATCAAGCCTGAAAATGTGTTATTGATGAATAATGGTACTGTGAAACTTTGTGATTGGGGACTGGCCGCTACATCCATTGACTGTTATGAATTCAATCTCGGTACTGAGAAATACATGCCTCCTGAGGCTTTGGTTAAGAATCTCCCAAAGACTGGTTTAGCTTATGATCCAAGTAATGCAATCTGTTATAATTCCAAGTACGCTGATGTTTGGTCTTTGGGTATCACTTTATTGTACGCTTTGTTTGGTAAATGTCCTTTTAGAAAAGCATGTCCAACAACAGACTCAAATTATCAAAAGTTTGTCAAGTCGAAATCTTTTTTTTATGAATACTATCCTAATATGAATCCTACC
Organism: Ambrosiozyma cicatricosa; assembly: GCA_030579935.1. Lineage (NCBI taxonomy): Eukaryota > Fungi > Ascomycota > Pichiomycetes > Pichiales > Pichiaceae > Ambrosiozyma > Ambrosiozyma cicatricosa. Next base: position 16,359 of record JAKTRY010000348.1, on the reverse strand, counting down.
ACTTTTAATGCTATTATCATGATGATGCTCAATGAAAGAAATTTGCCCGGTGGTGTGAAGATTATCCAAACTTTGGGTCCAATGACTGGTTTCACTCTAGATCAAGAATATCGCCATCATGATTTGGCTTTAGCTGATATTTCGAATTCTAACAACAGTACTGCTGCCGCTTCTGATTCTACTGATGGTTCCTCAGAAGAAAGTGATAGTCAGTATGGCGGTGAACTGTTTATGTTTGATGAGGATGCTGTTGCTGTTATTCCATCTGATGAAAGTTCTTCACCTAGTTATTCAGAATCAGATATCGAAATCTCAGAACAACCAGAAACCCAGTCTGCTGTGGCGCAACCTTCAGCTCCAATTACCATTTCACCGGTTGCTATAGATCGGAGAATGGAGGAATGGGATCTATTCAAGGGTAAAGTCAATGATTTGATTAACAACAAGAACAACATCCTCAGAGCCACGACCAGTGGTGTTACACCAACATCACCATCTCTATTCGATAACACAATTACCAAGGTTAACTCAACCGCTTCTGCCGCCACCACTACTACTACCTCTACAACAAGCTTCCACCCAACCACCATCAACAACAACAACATCATCACTAACATCGGGTTCTCTTACTCTGATGAAAAATTCATGGTTCCAGAGGGCAAATTAGCATGGTTTGACGAAGATCCAGATATGGATTTCGCTATGGGGTTCAATAGTAAGTCTTGTTGTAATGGGTTTGATTCAAACTTGGATTTCAATTCTAATTTGTCTATGTTTTTAAATGCTAGCTGCTGTGCTGCTGGTAATAGTAATAATGGTCAAGGTCAAGAAGCTGGTCATGGTGATGATTCTGGTGTTGGGTCGGTTCATAACAAAAATTATAATTTTATTCAGTTGAAGAAAAGACTGGCTTGATTGAATTCCATTACTAACCTAAGCTGGAGCTGATCTGCTGATGTTATGTGATGCGATAATGTTGGCCTGTGCCTGGTCTTTGTGTTTCTTCACTGATTGCTTTTCTACATCATTTCCATAAATTAATTGTTATATGCCACCCCACAACCACTCCCATTATCCGGTTGATTCCCTTTCTAATCCTCTTCTGGTTTCACAATTCACAATTCACATCTCACATTAATCTCAAATTCCCCACTCCCGTTAGCTTTTCTTCATCGAACCATTCCATTCTCTCTCTCTTTTTTAATGATCTCCCAATTATCTTCTCATAACTTATGCAAACTTCTTTACCAATATATATACCTTCGAACTTGGCTGGATCTAATTCGTTCTTTTTTTTATTGTCATTGTTTACATCTTTTTTCGCTACGTCAACAACGTACCTTTTTTTTCTTTCTGGTTTACTTCCTACCTTCACGTACTGTGTTTTTTTTTCACTTTAATCTTGTTTGTTGTATTTGGGAACTTTTATTTTTTCGTCATATCTTGTATTTTTCAAAATTTTCAATTCTACCGCATATATATACCACTTTTCCACGTTTTCTCGTTTTTTTCCAGTTTTCCCTTAACTCTCTCTTTTTTCTATGTACTTTAACCGTGGGTTTTTTTTACAGACAGTTTATTTTGTGTTTAGTATTGGTTATTGCATGATCATCGGTTGATCGATACTTCGTTAATACATTTATCCCATCCAATTCTGATTCCTGTACTGTACTTCTATTGTAATTAATGCCGGCAGATTTATATATACGTTGTATTAGATTCATCCGGTCCCACTTCTATGTTTCACTCAGTATCCATATATAAGTTTTGAGTTGTTGTTATAAAATCGAGCATGAAAAAATAGATCATCTTGAAGAACAGCTATATAGAGTCTCTCTCGAACAAGAGATCGAGCCGACTGCTCTGCAGATTCTGGATGGGACACCGGCTAGTCATGATTCAGTCTTCCACGGACATACATATAAGTTATAACACAAAAGAGAGAATTTGCAATCTTACCCTTAATTGCCTATAGAATCGAATCAAGTTTCAATAATCATGAATGATTGATCAATATACGAAGAATATCCAACATGTCTGGCCGAGTCTGGACCTCTGGGCCCTGTATATATAGCCAGCTCTACCATTAGTACTACATTCAAGCGCCATATCTCACACATGTTGTATATTTCGATCATGGTTCCAACCAAGTTCGAATATCTTCAATCAAAGCTTACCGTTGAGCAGTGTACGTTGCTGTAGTAAGTATACACGTAAAGTTAGATGCGACATAGCTAGTAGTTAGATCAATTAATGTACTAGTTGAAATCTAGAACTTGCCCTAGATCGGCTATTGCTAGCTAGCTAGAGCTCTAGAATCAAAACAACGAACGTACGCGTAATTGTGGATTTGTGTGGGGATCGATCATAACGTGTTTGAAGTTGAAATTTTAGTGATGATGCTCGTCATCAGCTTATGATTCTGAACCCTGATGGATATACCGTACATGGTGTATGCTGATAACATTTATAAACAATATCGTACGTTTTTCTCGATTTATGTAAGTTGTCAACTTATATTTGACGTGTAACTAGTTGTAAGTTGTAACGTACGTTTGAACTTTGCACACGTAGTTAAACTAACTCAGTGCATAAATTGACAGCTGCACAGCCAGCCTGAAATATATTTTTTTTGATATTGCGTGGAGGCTTCCCTTTGGAAGAATGATAGATAACTCCAGACAGTTCCAAAATTTGCTCCAAGAGTCAGGACCGTACATGAAACTTAATATTTGACGTATATTCTTAATATTATGGTTATATCATTTCATGTACTGTATATGTAGTTCTAGCTGGTTATGTACGCATGCATGCGTGACAAGTAGATATTTGTTAAAGTTGAAAAGAACCTATCTCGATGCCCATGATGTCCACGATGCACATGTGTAAATTGCAATTTGATCCAATTAAATCCAGGTCTATTAGCTCCGAACTCAAAAAGAAAGTGAATTTCATGTACTTCGATGCAATATAACTTAATACGTACCATGTAACCAGCTAGCTTATTATATATATCCAACAGCCAATGATTTGAGTTTTACCTACAGCTCATGATACCTTCTCTGCATTTTTAATCATGTATGTATATACAGGCCCACTAGCTAGCTGGCCAGGGATCAATTTAACTTTTTTGACACATAATTTAATGGGTGTGGGGCCTGGAGTCTGGACAAGCTCTTGATGCTGGGATTATTATATAAATCATACAATGGATTTTAAAGGGTTGAAACAATTGAATTGCCATATGGCATGCATGGTTTGAAGGTGACATATTTTGAAATGGAGATACGTACGTTTCAAATCAGTACAGTTTCATGTTAATTAACAAGATTTAAACTTAATTTTTCAAAAAAAAAAAAACAGGCTGGCTGTTAAATCTAACTTAGTTAAAGCTTTGGTAAATTGACGGAGTTGCAAGTTCTTCCATGAGCCTATCTTGAAAGAGAAAATTGGCAGGCTGCAAATTCTGATTTTCGGTTAAATAGAGCTCCAAGGCACAAGGCCCTAGTAACCCATCACTTGATATATTCTCATTCTCCTCTTGGCCAGCTATGTATAGGCCTGTTGAAGTCATCGTAGAGCTCATCGAAGTTACCTGTTCATATGTTTTCATTGATACATATTGTATATAAATTGATCTATTATTACGAAAAATTTCAACACACTGCACTATACTCACGAGAAAAATTCGTACGAATTGAAGGCCGGCCGTTAACCATCAATTGCTTATAAGAACAACATGTTGCAAGTTCGCACACACATGCAGGCGTTTATGACCGACCGATTATGTGAAGAATATACTACAGCTGATGCCGACAGGCCTCATTAAAAATCAATTTTGAAAGTTGAAATAGATCGATTTTGACAATGATGTAATCTAGATTTGAACAACGTATGAGGATATTCCCATGAATTATGATCACCCTTCATTAATACAATTCCTGTATTCATAATGCTTATCCCCCTTAAACACCAATGCTCATCAATCTTCATCCCCATTGGTTAGCATTATCCATGGTATGCAGTACGTTGTCAGGTTTTAAAAAAGTTTTTGTTCGATGACACCCATGAGACCATCATCTTCATCAATTTAGCTGATGATCACATAGTATGTACGTGCCAAATAAAATTGCCTTATTTGGATTGAAACAATCACCCCTTCATTTATAAAATGGAGGACGAAACGTAACTAAATTACAATTAACAATTGTGATGGCAGCAGAGTTGTAAAATTAGCATCATTCATGAGCATGTATGTGCATTGATGGATAAATATAATCATAGTTGGCGAGTTGATGACAAGTATACGTTCCTTCATCCTTTCATTCATGTGAGTATATGTACGTGTTGTTCTTTTCTCAGAAAAACTTCTATCGTCCTTGCCTCTGTATTGATTGGTATATTGTATGTACGTTGTTCCTCGCTAGTTTGATCTTTCTTTATCATGCATGCAAGTCAAAAATGACAAGCAGCTATATCAGCCATACAGTCAACGCCAACTTGTAGTTGGTCTAATATATATAGCTCATGCACAGTCTAGAAAACTTCTAGTTCTTCATAATCAAATTACAATATATATATGGTGTTCAGGTGGCAAATATTTGCCATTGCAGATACTGGGGGAGGGGTCAAGCGAAACTCAAGATGGCTTATATGACCCACATGTAGAGCTCACAATATGCCGTTAAGGACCAACGTAACAGATTCTCTGAAATTTCAAAATCATATATGAAAGTGTGTGCACATGATCAATGAGATAAAAATTGAAGGCCCATATATGCATGTGATATGTATGTGATATGTATGTGATATGTGTGACCCAGACATCATTCAAATATTTCAAAGAAACTCGGATAACTTGATTTGATTCCATTATTGATTGAAGGCAGCTGCCGTCGTCATTCTGAACATTTTGTGATAATCGAGATTCGATACATGTATGGCAGATCTAATTGGAGAATCATTCTGAGGGGCGTTGGCAGATGCATGAATTACTAATGCCGATGATCAATGGAATTGTTTTAAACGTGCAGTAACAAACTAGATGAAAAACTTAGCCGGCGGCGATGATGAGAATGACAAGAATTCAAACTTGCCAATTGATGATCAATGATGACGATGTTAATGTTAAGCTGGATGATGTATACCTACATCATATCAGGTTGTAGCTGCGTCAAATAAATTCATCAACCGAAGCATTCCAACCATATATGATGATCTGTTGTTGTTGATTGAAGGTTCGGTCGGCCCGGTTTTATCTAACAACTGCGGAAAACAACTCACTACTGATATTGAGAATGGGGGATTTGCAGAGTTGATTTGATCTAGTTGTGATGTGAACTTGATCTCTGCATGCGGTGTTCAGTTCAGTTGTTGTGTACACGTATTCAAATATGACTTCAGTTGGTATTTTTTTTTCATCTTCGATGTATCATGTGTATATCGAAGCTTCTAATTATACATCGTTTTATTCCATGGATTTCGTACGCGCTGTTGTTTGTAATTGGGTCAATTGGAGAATCGTATTTCGAATGAAAAACTGACAAACCAAATGATATTTTCTATATAGGCTGTAGCTGAACATAGGCCAGTACGCAATCATAACCTTCATCTGTATACCAATTGACCCATAGTGACCCATCCCAATCAATCTCTTTGCGTCTTAGTTCCCGTGGACTAATTTCAACGTCACGAATATTCTTTCAGCTTGCTTAATAAACTCACAAGTCACGCTTCAATTTCTTTTAACCTTCTTTCGTTACAATTTGTCAATTTCTTAATCATATGAACATATAGAAAACTCAGCCCAAGTTATCAGTCAAATATATGAATAAAACGGTGTATGTCAGACAGATAGATAGAACAGTTGTCTTTCCAAGCCTCTATATTTCAAACCATTGTGTAATGTCCATCACTTAGCCATCTAGCTACAATTGCAATATCATTGGCAAAAAATTCTTATAGTTTTGACGATTCAGGGCCGAGTCTGTGGCAAAGCCAGCCAATTTTAGAGGTCTGGAGGCTCGACGGATATGGAAGTGTTTCAATCTGTTCTATCCTTCTTCAATGAATGGATCATGAATACTGCAATTTGTGACTTTGTGAGCTTTCTTCTGTACTTTACTTGTTGAGGTTGAGCTTGGGCATATCATGCTTTTCTATATAACATGTGTTGAAACTTCGTTCGATATGTCGGTGGATTTTTCATTTGAAGAGGGATAATTTTTCAGCTAGATCGGTGTTTCGAGGTTACTGAGGGGAACGAATGGAAAAGAAATGTTTATAAGCTGACGATTGATTTGGTGATCATTGCATTGGTTGTATAGACTAGTTTTAATTCCTGAATGTCGCTAATTGGGTTCTGATTGGGGGTAAAGACCGAGCTATTGTAGCCTGGGTTTGAAACTTGAAATTTGTGAAATATGTTGAACTGTGGGGGTTCCGACTTTGAACCCCATGGGACAGAATGGAATTCTGTTCGAAATTTCAAAGAAAACATCACCTTTTCAAGTTGATAGATTCATGCCATTAATGTTGAAAATGAACTGTGTGTTGGTTTCGAAAGATCTTGAAGTCATTGAACAGGATCCTGGTTTACGATAACATCACAGTTTTCCAACGAATTGATTGAAAGAGGGAAGTTCGAAGTCGTGCGCGACACAATAATCTGAGGAGTTGCATAGGGCTTAAGATTGTACAGTGTAGTATAGCTAACCCCGTGCTTGTCAAGCAATCCACTCTCCAAGGCCGAACCTCCGTTACTGGACCCGACACTTTATATCATTCCCCCAAAAAGAAACATAGAAGTTAGCCATTTGGTTGCAAAGAGCATCATTGTTATTGACTAGATCATGAAACGTTCACGTCAATTTTTACAACAGCTCAAGCACTGTCAATACATTCAACAACAGCAACGGCATCCAATAATATACTTTTCAAGTTACAACAAGATCAACACCACTAGCAATTACAACAGTTATCAATGTGATCATTATGAGATACCAAGATATGAGTATAAGCTCTTGCACGATGATTTCAATAGAAAATTGAACCCGATTGATACCATGAAAGAGATACAATCCGTTAGCCATTATCGGTTTTCGAGGACGATACCAATGAAATCCAACGAGCAACATAGAAAAAATAATCAAAGATTAAAGAGGAAAAGAAATCTAGGAGAAATGGTTGAAACATTACAAGCGCAAATCCCGAACATTTTAACACAACAGATATCATCAGATCTATTATCAAGAAATATCATCTTACGTATCTTACCGAATCAATTTCCAAACTTGCCCGTTTTGAAAGGCTGGGTAATAGCCACAACAACGTTGAAAACATTAACTTTGGTATTGACTTCATTTTACCTCAATCCGAAGACAAAGTTACACGTTTCCAAGATTCAAATTGTTGAGCCTTCAGACTCATCAACTCTTGGTCAGAATGATTTGTTGGATTTATCGTTGGGTACATCAGCTGTTGAACTATCCAGTTTAGAAAACGTCAATAGACAGTTCTTGTCCAAGTATACCACTAAGATCATCTTCCGTTGGAGAACTTGTGTCACTGGTTGTCCGCATTTGCATAACTCAAAGACCATGTATGCGAGTAAAGGTTCATTCAACATTGATCATCTTGATATCTCAAAACTCTTGCCTCCTATTAAGATCTCAGGAGGTGGTTCCACAACATCAGCCGAAACAAGTTCACCTGATTCATTGACTACGAGATCAAAGAATCAAACACCGGATGAAGTAAGTACTCTATTTAAAGGAACAGACGATGATTTCGAAAGGGTGCTCTCAGGATTACTTATATTTGAATTGAGTGAGATGAATGATGAAATTGTGGCTTTTACCGTTGACGATTGTGAGATAATTGAAAACAAATCAACTAACGTGAACACAAATGGATTAGATTTGGCTGCTCCTGGTGCTTGATTGTGGTTTAGAGAATTGAAATCAAACAAATATATGGCACTACTACTAAACAAAACTCATTCGAAGAAACAAAAACTCAAAACTTCAGTTTCCCCATTCACTTTCTTTCTTGTTAATATCGCCTTGTACATACATATTATAAACGTCTTTTTTGCGAACCGAATTTTCTGCTCGGATTGCTTCATATATACACCTTTTAGTTTTTTTTCTATGCATTACAATACATTCTGTTACGGGTTTCAATATGATAAGCCACCCATATAATCAAAGAAAAGTTAAAATACGAGATATAGTATTTATTAAAGCGAAGCGATAGTATAGTAGACGTACTATAGTATGAACAAAGGAACGAAGAAAAGAATACAACATAAAATGAAAGAAAAGTGAAGATAACAGAAAGCTAAAGAAATCTCTAATCATTATTCATAGCTGTTTTCAGAAATGGCAGTAGAACGCAACAGTTTTTCAAAAGTTTCCAAATCTTGTAACTTTTGATAAACAGAACGGAATTTAAACAATATCAAAAGTTGACACAAGATCACCAAAAGCAAAAGATACGTGTTGACGTTGGCTTCTTCAACAAAGTCACCAATTTTCTTAAACAACAGACCCTGGAAAGCTTGCAATTTGGTTTGTGAGACAGCTATCGTTTCAACTTTCAAAACGATTGGTTTCTCTGACTTGTGTGATTTGATCGACTGGACTCCAGATTTCACGGAAGGTTCAGGAATCTTAACATTATCGTTTGCCATTGGTACCATATCAAAGGTAGCTGGAATAAATTGAGGCAATTCATCTTTGTAAACACCAGCGGCTTCTTCTTGACCACTCAATGTAGATTTTTCAATGATACTCTTAACCCAAGAAGAACCTTTCCAGTTGATATAATAGGACAAAACCAATTTAGTTCTATTATTCTCAGCCCAAGTGAAAACAAACCTGGACACAACTTCAAAAGCACCACCACTGGGGACATTCGGTGTTCTGGTAATTGATTTAACAACTATATGATCATTGAAATCTTTGTGTTCTATGATCTCTATACACTCCACTTTTGTTGATTTTGGACCAATCGAATAATTTAGTTTCTTTTCATATTCATATTCTCTGACTGTATTACCATCGTATTCATCGCTTGCCACAAATGGTCCGTAGTCACTGTAGTTGGAACCATCGTTGTGTTGAATTATGTGTTGGTGGAATTCCAAATCGGTTTCACTGAACATCAAATTGAAAAGGAATCCTAAAGGTGCATTTAATGTCTCTTCCAGCAGCACAGTTTCTTTGTTTGTGGAGTAATCATATCTGAAATCACTTGGATCATGTTCACTTGGACCTTCAAAGGTCGGCTGTTTGGCAAATGTTGAGACTTCAGGTTTCTTCGGTGGATCATCTCCAGAGTTCTGGTCCACTTCTGGACTACTCTTGTTAGAATCTGAGGAATCAGAATCTGAGTCTTCATCTATTGTGAAAATGTCGTCCTCACTGAGCATTTTCTTGTTCTTTCTAGCTTGCTGATTCATCCCAGTAGATTCAAAAAGTTCAACGTTTCTTCTCTTTTCATGATTCTTTTCACTCATAGTCACAGATTTTGACCAAATTGTCTCCATAAAATTAAGAGTGGTGTCTCTAGCAATGAAACTAGCAAATGAATGCTTGGAATCTTTTGTAGTCAAGATGATACCATTTGGGAAGAATCCAGCAGTTGTTCTCTTTTCAAATGACTCAATTTCATCCAATGAAAGCACCAAACTTGTCACCCAACCTAATAAATTTGAGTTGAAACAGATGTAATGTTCAGAAACGTATATTCTACCTTGTAATAGAATTTCTCGACTCAAAGCACAACTGAAATCATCCAATAGTCTGTCATCAGCAGGAACATTTTTGAAAAGATTATGGAAGTCAACATTTCTCTTCAAAGAAGCGTATCTATACTGAGTATCCAAAAATTTCTCTTCAGTATACAGTCTTGGGTCGTAATCCAGAGAACCTCTAATTGAATCTGGAGAAAGAGGGCTATCGTAGGAGTTGGAACTTCCAGAACGGTATCTCAGAGCAGTTCCAGCACCACCATCTTTAGGAGTCAGGGGAGTATTTGGGGCTGATGATTTCCTGCTTGTTCTTCTATAACTTATAATCTCTGTGGTTCCATTCAAAACCTCCTCTTTGATGGTGCCTTCATCATCATCGTCATCATTTTCAATACCATCTGTTTTAATCTTAGACCCGGAAGGCGAATAATTGATGTTTGATTCTGAGCCATTCTTGCCATGAGACACTGATGCAGATCTTGCTAAACTTCTAATGTTGCTGACAAAGGCATATTGATTTTGATTTGAAGGTGTCACTGGTTCACTATTTTCATTGTTGCCATTGCTTGGGCCAGTAATACCATTTGCATCATTCACTGGGATGGAAAGTCTCTTATTTTTCTTTCTTGTCTTTATGGGCTCCATAGGTGGTAGTAACGGCACCTTCGTGAGGTTTTCTTGTGATTGTGACTTCACTATTTCATTAATTTGATCCAGACCATCATTTGATTCCACTATGAGTTTAGAGGTTGAGTTAAAAGGGGAAGAATGAACATCATGTCGGGTTGTTTCAGCGAGTGCTGGTTGAGATTTCGTGACAGCGGCTATTGGCAAGGATGCCAATGAATTGCCTGATTGAGACGAAGCCACCGAAGTAGATATCATTGAATTGATTTCATTTGAATTCGAAACTCTGCATGAACCATTGTTGTAAACTAATCCTGAAGAATAATCATCAGGCGAGTTTCGATATAGGAAGCTGGTGCCAGAATTTGCTGAACTTGAACCCCCGGTAAATGGGATTGACATTGACGTGACTTTCATTTGATCGTATGTTGTGATAACGTCTTCGGAGTCGTCGTCAGGAAGTCTTGGAGTGTCAACAGATACTTTTCTTGTATGTAGATTGCTGTTATGATCTTGTACCAAAGAAGACGTGTTTTGTTTTGCCTTTATGAAGTTGTAGGATGGTCCAGATTGAGCTGAGTCAGAAGAAGGCATGATGAGGAAGTTAAGCAAGGCTTCTAGGCTTCTAGGGAGGCAAAAAACCAGGAGAGTGGGCACTTATAACAGGGAACGATCTGATCTGGACCTTTGATAATTTTGATGGTTTTGTTTGTGTATTTTTTGAGAGGATCGAAGATAGTAGAGCCCAAAATTCGTTTGTCGTATAGAATGGGCTTGCAAATTGCAATTGGCTGGTCAGTGGTTAGTGGGTTTGGTCACTGGTGGAGAGAAATAATTTGTTACGAGTCCGGAGAGAAAATTAAGAATTTTGTTTTATATGGACAGGAGACCGGCTATAGTGGCTATAGTGACTATATAGTGATAGTGTGTCAAGTGTCGAGTGCGAGCACTGCAAGTTTCTCGTATATCGGTCGCTCGTGAAGGAATACTTGTGAATATTTGTGAGATGCCCAACAAATATACTCATCTCTGTACAAATGTGAAGTGTACCAAATTTGCCCATGTCCACCTTTTCCACGTCAAGAACTATGGGATGGGCAGAATTCAATCTCTTTAAATACTTCAAATCGTTTACGACTCCCACTTTGGTTACTCCACTCATAGGCCACTAAGAAAATATCCCTCCAGTCTCCCCTAGACAACACCTCCACCAGACATTTGCTTGCTCGTTTCTACCGATTATAGAACGTTCAATATCCACTTGATAAAGAGTCCTTTCCATTCATGCGCTTTTGACAGTTAAATCTAACAAATACTTCTTTTCGAATCTGATATTTATAAATGTTCCAAAATCTCTTTTCTTATCAAAACAAGTGTCCCTGGCCTTAACGTCAAATCAAACTGGAAGTGAAACGAAATGAAACCCATATGAGATTTATTGTAAGAACTGTCAAACTAATATCCATATTACCAGAGGTTATTCAACTATCACTCACAAAGCTGAAGTTCCAGCTTTCTTGGGTAATGTCTTTGCTCTCAGAAACGATGACTACACTCATGTTGAAACTTGACAGAGGTAAGAATTCTAATTTCTGACCCTCAGGGGACAACTTGGTGAAGAAATACTCTATCTTATGACATTATATCACTTTTTGGTCGGCAAATTCAGATATTTTGGTTCTGACTGCTGGTATTACATACTTTTGGAGGGTGTGGCCCGTGGGGGTAATGCTGTCCATGCTTGTGAAGGTATTCACCCCAATATTTTTTTTTGCTTGGTGTAAATCTAGTATCAGATTCAAGACCCTGTGTTCACAAACTCAAGGTTTTAACTTCGCTTTCAAGAAAACATGACATATCATATATATAATGAATCATAGAAATCAAAATTGGCGTATCTTGGCCGCGGTCGATGATGCAGGAGATAACAAAAATGAGCCACATGATGTTTATCAACGTGTTTGTTTCCTTCCATTCCATATCTATAGATATTGAACAGAACATATCGCACATATTAAAGATCATCAATTTATGACAATGGGTCCTGATAACTGACTCAATATACTATATTCAATTGCATACAAGTCTGTAAGGCAAATATTTTGTGCTCCTCATGAGTATTCGAGAGATACCGTTGACAACAAGCTTGTGACAGCATACACGTGCTAAGCAGATCGAACACTTATCGGATCGGTTCCTATCAGAAAGAAGGTGGAGACAAAATTCATTCTTAATTGTCAAAACTAAGAACAAACCTGAATCTCTTTAAATTGCTTGTGATTCCCCTATTTTGCTGTCTTGGTCTGTCAACCATGCACCTATCCATGAGCTCTTTTATCTCAAAACACATATTTTACAACAAAATTAACACAATTCAACAACATGTCGGATACAGATGAGAAAAATTACCCTACTACAGAAGTTGTTGATGTTCATCCAGTGTCTTCCATAAGAAAAGATCAAATTGGCAACCCAATGGAGATCATCACATCCGTGATTTCTCCTAGCGGTAGAGAGATCCCAATTACTGGTGATGTTGATGAGGCTATGAAGCTTGCTGCTGACCAGGAGTCATTTGAAGCTACTGAAGAAGACATGCAAAAAGTGTTGAAAAAGACTGATCTTTATTTGATGCCTTTGATTTGTTTTTTATATGCGGTTCAGTTCATGGATAAAACTTCAAACTCAAGTGCTTCAATCATGGGAATGAAAACAGATTTGGATATGACTGGTAATAAGTATACATGGGTTGGTTCCTCGTTTTACCTTGGGTACTTATTTTTTGAGTTTCCTGCTTCCGTCTTACTACAAAAATTTCCATTGGCAAAAGTCACATCCATCTTTATCGTGTTGTGGGGAACGGTTCTTTGTCTACATGCTTGTCCGGATTATGCTGGATTCATCTTTTTGAGAACTATGCTTGGCGTCTTTGAATCTGCAGTTACTCCTGCCATGATGATCATCACTTCACAATGGTATAAAAAAGAAGAACAGTTCACTAGAACCTCTATTTGGTTCAGTTTTAATGGGTTTGGTATCATTCTTGGTTCGGCTATTGCTTATGGTGTTTTGATTCACATGGAAGGTTTTTCGCTAGAAGGCTGGAAGATCAACTTCATCATCATTGGTTTGATCACTATTCTTCTTGGTTTTGTCATTTACCTGCATATCCCAGATTCCCCTGCCACTGCATGGTTTTTAACTGATAAGGAAAAACATTTGGTTATTGAAAGAATCAGATCAAATAATCAAGGTTTCGGTAACAAACATTTCAAAACAGTACAGTTGAAAGAGGCTTTAACTGATTACAGAACTTGGGTGTTTGGTGTTTTGGCTCTTGCCAGTAACATCCCCAATGGTGGTATGACTAACTTCAGTTCAATTTTGTTGAACTCTGACTTTGGGTACGATGTCAAACAGAGTTTTCTAATGGGTCTTCCAAGTGGTGGTGTGGAGTTGGTTGGATGTACACTTTTTGGATTGCTCAACAAATATGTCAAGCATAGACTAGTGCTAGCAATCTCTTCAATGACCATCACTCTAATAGCTACCTGTATGCTAGCCTTTGCCAATCAGAATAAACAAGCAAGGCTGACTGGTTATTACCTGTTTTCTCTATCCCCTGTTGCCATGATTTGTGCTCTTTCATGTTTTTCTTCAAACGTTGCTGGTCATACCAAGAAGATTACTGTCAATGCTATTTATTTGATTTTGTACTGTGTCGGAAACATCATTGGTCCTCAAACGTTCAGAGCTAAGGAAGCTCCAAATTACAGAAGTGCAAAGATTACAATTGTTGCATGTTATGTTGTTTCTCTCTTGCTGTTAATTGTACTCTATTATTCCTATTGGGCTGAAAACAGAAAAAGAGATCGTATTTCACAACAGAAACGTGAAGGTGGTAATGACCCTGAATTTTTCATGATCAATCAAGAGTTTGCCGATTTGACTGATAAACAAAATCCACATTTTAGATATGCTTTATAGTTGTCACTTTTTCTTTTTTAAAAACTGTGTACTCCTGAGCTCTGAACTAATCTATTCTATCTTATTGATTCTTTGCATGGTTCGACTCCGCCAGTGCACCAGGGTTTTGCGAGGTTTGGTACTAAATTTTTTTCGCAAAATTTCAAAGTGTTTGAACACAGAGGTGTAAGCAAATGGGTATCTGCTTCGATGCTGGCCCACACTCAAAGCAACCCAATTTCCACGAGCTCAAACTTCAAAAAGAATACATTTTCTCGGACATACAGCTTTAGATCCTGGGTATATCACAAGAAACAACCAGCACAGCATTCCCACCGAACAAATACCAGAACGAGTGGATCCCTTTTCATCCAACACGAAATGCCAGAGAGGCAAGATCTAAACAATTAAGGGTTATTCTTAGAAAGTTGGGATCATGTCTATTTCTTAGTTCATGATGTTATTGATAATTTATCATTTATTTATGGGCTAGGTCAAATACGATAACTTTTGTCACCCCCGGATACGATCACCAAAGCCATCTTACCCTTCGATTAATCCAAAGGATCTCAAAATGAAACCAAATTTCAGTTGTTACTGTGAGGTATTGCAATTCCAACTTTCAGAATACAGAATCACGACGAAAGATGGTTTTATCATTTCATTATACCATTTGGTTGGCCCATCAAATAGAACTGACAACAAGACATTCATGCGGTACTTATATATCATAAGTGGTGGTACCAAGAGTATTGCATATATGCTAGTTAAGAACAACTATGATATATATGGGTTTGAGGCAAGACATACTGTGTATCCAAAAGAGCGATAAGAGATAATTGGGCCATTGTGACTGGGATTTGAGTGAAATGGCCAAATTTGGTCTAACTCGTTTGATTGATGAAGTTTTAAATACCACAAACTGCCATGAGAAGTATGGTAAGACCTCAGAGTACAAGTACAATTGGACAAAGATTATCGATACTTAATTGGTTGTCCAAAGAGCATTAAAAAATTCCGTCCAATTTAGCTAGAATTGTGCATGTCCTTCTGCTGGCTGGAAAACATTGTTTGTTAACAAGAGAATGACTAGAAGGATCACAGGAGTTTTGACAAAGTTGAGTCAGCCTTAGATCAGATGATATTAATTATGCTGCCTGGCAAGTGAAGTTCGCCGATAGAAATTGCGTAACTTCAGTTCTAAAGAACCGTATAGTACCTGTTTGGAGTATTTGCATGATTTGATTTTTTCCTATGAAAAGAACACTGAGATGCATTCATGCCCTAAATTCAGATGGGGTCCACAGAGACCAAGTTATGGTGTTTCGGCAATTTGGGAGAAAAAACACACTCATGACATCAGTCTGTTTTCGATGATAGAGTAGTGCTAGACATGATGGTACCAGAGCTATTACTTTATGCAAGGTTCCTTTCTTGGATCCAGACTCCAAGTCACGAAGAGAAGGTTTACTATATTGTTCGTGACACAATCTCTATATTCTCTTGCATTTCAAAATTTATTTTTCTTCAACAAAGTATTGAAAGGTATGCATCTTGGTGTTGGTTGTTGGTAGGATCCCTCATGTTCTAGCTAGTGATTTGATTGGCTTGCTATATATGTGTTTTTGTACCTTGTGTGCCTCCTTAACTCAAATTCTCCGGTAATTTAATACTTTCTAGCAACTAGCTAGCAATATATAAGTCAGCTTCAGCATGATATTCTAGATAAGTACAAAAAAGGGTATATCTCCTTGACATCAGTCACACCACTATAGTGAAAACCATGCTCCATGTGCATGATACATGGATCTCGGTCATATAACTCTGCATCAACACTAGACTTATCAGAACTAGAGGGGAATACTTGGAAGTTGTTAGTTGAAAGTATGAGAATTAGCTACTTTTTCCAAGCTTAATTTGTTCATATAGCCCATAATAAGACCAAAACATATAACCTTTTTTTTGCTGACTAGCAAATATAAACTAAGGATCTATAACACGAAAAAAACTTC